>JANTBZ010043307.1:0-11963 GCA_024741255.1 Exechia fusca
AGCATTTTATACACTTGATAGCACTTTAGCCTATCCGCAGATTTTTTTTTTTACATTGTACTCTCATCGCTAACCTACTTTATCTTCAAAATTGCGAATCGACACTTCGCATTTTTCTACACGAGAGCTACCACTTTCTCCGCCTTTTCTGGCCTCGGGAGTATATATTTTTCTCCGAAACCTTTTTTTTTGTTTTAAGATAAAAGTAGGTTCTATCATTTTCGAGACATTATATTGATCAACTTCTGATTTATTTTCAATTATCGGTTGAGTCCACTACGGATCATCAATCAATTGTTTGATGACGAATGCAAGGGTTTCAAATATTGATGCCCTTGTGATATTGTAATATATTTCTAAGAGAAATGATTACATGTCAAAAATCTTAAGGTTCCTACGATCATTTTGATGAAAAAGTGATTCAATTAATGCAAGTAGTTTCCGGGCTAAAGTAAAAAAAAGTTAAGATAACGAGATAACGTCCAAAAAATACGATCCAATAATAATAGGTTACAAGACTAATTTCTCATTTTTATTTTGAAATTAAATGAAAAGTGCAGGGAAATATTGACTTTTTGTGTGAGTGAAATTATTTTTTAAAGGGACAATGAAATACAAACGGTCATTAAAAAAGCAAGGACCGGTCAAGTCAGAGCCTGTCTGAAGAAAAATCTCGAGTTGCAACTTGGTTTCATCTATCAGAAAATCCACAAAAATATAGAAATATGTGACATAACATATCGAAACAGCGATAGTTGTTATAGTTAAAATTGATTCAAACTTTTTCATCATATTTCATGATGAATTAATGTTGATTCTAGACAATACAGGATAAACCATCTCGATTGCTCCAAAACACTAGCTTTAACGTATGGGGTCAACGTTTATTTCATTCAAAATTCAACAAATACCACATTATTAGGATCAACGCTATACATTGTCGAATTTACACCGTACAGATTAAAAACCCTCTCATGACACTGACATACTCCAACGTTTTGAATGCTTCCCGGAGCCGTGAATGAAACGACAATTAATAACCAATGCTACGCTCATGGCACAGAATATAGGACGCACACGAATCGCAAAACATGACTTTGGTCTCAGGTGACTCAGACCATGGTAATATTGTCTTGCTGTTGCAGATGCCAAAGTATCTCTCTCTCGCTGGATTTGGTTGCTAATGAAAAGTGGTCACATGGACCCAACTAGAACATCAGTACTGCATAAGCATATGTATGCACAATCTTCGAAGATCTGCATTTTACGCACGTTCAGATGATATCGGACACTGCAATTTCAGTGAATGAAAGAATATGAAAATGTATATAGATGATTTTTATATGATGATTTATCCAACCAATAAATCAAATAATCTTAGATTCTCATTTCAATAGATATCTTACAGCGTTCTATAAAACTCAACCGTTGTTCAGAAATGCAGAGAATGTGTTTTCTATATTTCTTGTAAAAGGGCCGGAACATTTATTGAATGAAGTAGACCATAAATTCAATCTTGAAATTTTTCGTTACGCGTATAACGAGAACAGGAACAGTATTCTGAATAACAGAAGAAAATATAAAATCATTAAACTTGTATAAATGACATACTTTACATGTCGAAGGAAATGCATCACTTAATACGACATTGAGCAATTTGCTACATCAACATCTTCGCCGACGACCAAACACTTCAAATCAGCTTCAAGTCCACACCATCGTTGGCGAACCGAACCGCAAAAACGTTTGATCCGAATCGCAAGTGAGCACGCATGCTCGAAATGTTCGAAATATGCAAATTTTCACACGCACAGGAGCGCGCCAGATTCGAAATTAGTTTCGTTGGCTCTTATCTTTTGGCGAAATCGTCTGCCATTCGACGTTCGTCGCGTAACTTTTCCGATTGATTTCCGTCGCGACGTCGCGACATCGAACATCTTGCGCACCTATACAGTATACAGGGTGGTCATTTTAGGTGTAACTTGAATACACAATAAATATATATTTCACAATAGTTTGTAATTTCATCACGCGAAAACACACTTCCGATTTACTTTATTCCATTGTATCATTTTTTACATTATTGGAAGTTACCGACTACCATTACGCATAAGAAAGAGAAAAGAGAAATCATGGATGTCAATAACAAGCTGAGCTTGCCCGCTTCATTTGGAAATACCAAATGGTTTGAGGTGCATTTGTTTGGAGCTTGTTGAATCTTGTTCAATTAAAAGATTAGCATGAGATAAAAAGATGAAGAACATGCTTACGGAAGTCGGTGAAATATGGTAACTTTCAATATTGGTTTAAAAAACGGTGAATACGACCAATATATTATTGTTCAAAATTATGATTAGGTTAGCAAAAAATATGCAACTCATTTTTCTAAACTATGATGTATTCTTATTAGATAAAATAGTTTGGGTTTTATGATTTTGAAAATTTAGAAGTCGTTGATTCGATGCTTCAAATATGCCTATTTGTATATATGAATGTATATGTATAATGTATATTTGAGTTTTTAAATCGCGATTTATCTGCATGAAAACTGATAGATAAAATTTATAAAATTAGTGTTGTTTGTAGAATATTTTTTGTCGTTAAATAGAAAGATCGTAATGAAATATTAATTCATGTCTCTGTTAAAACGTATTGAAATAAAATATTGCGCCACGTTGTGGCAATAATTCTGAATGTCTTCCTAGGAAATGTAGCGCAGTTATCAAAACTCGAATTTCTTTCGTTACGAACATATAAACTTAAATTATATTACGACACATATGCCCAAGAGACACATAGCGCGTACACGAACTTGATATACTCTCACGAATTGCATCATTTGTTCTCTTGAAAGGTAAGCCTTTGTAGGAAAAAACGATGATTCAAAAAGCTAGTTGTTAATTGACCACCCTGTATACTCCTCCAAATCGTCGCATTTGTGTGTAAACACCTATCGCATTCATCGCTGCTGGTTGCAATTACCTAAAGTCATTTCCATGCGAGAACATTTCCGGTAGACAATTTAATAAAACTGCGAAAAGCCACGCTTTTTGTCGACATGTTATATGTTATTCACTCTACGGCATGTCACCTGCGGCTCGACTGGAAATTTAACTGACATATTTGCATATTGAATTTCCTTCTTGCCAACCGCAACAGCGGCGGAGGTTCGAAATAAATTCCTCTTGTTTTTTGATACTTGTTACGACGGCAGCTCGTCGTTTTTCTGCTTGCTTTGCGCCGCTCTCAGGTTTCGATAAATGAACGTTGCACGTCGGCGCAAACAAGGTGGAGCGGTTACACATGGGATGGGAAGTCAGTAGGATGCCTGTACATATTTAATGATTTCTATTCAGCGATTTATCTACAGTTGTATTAGTGACATTCATTTCGTCTCAATTGATTTCCGTTTGTTGATTAAATATTTCTTTTCTTTCCAAATCTTCAGTAATGAATGTTATTTGTATTCATCGCTCAATCGATTCAAATTTAAACGGGTTGTTTTAGTCTATCAAGGTAACCGAATCAACACCGGTTGATTCAACAAACTATAATTGACCAAAAGAGACTGATGCACTGCAAAACACGGTCATTTTTTGAAAATAAAATTCGACGAGGTAATGCATAGTAAGCGTGAAGAGCTTTCAGGTCCGTAATTTAAAGCATATTTCATAACGGAATGCATTCGAAAGATTAATTTGATGAAAATTCAATGCCCGGAGCTTTTCGCAAAATAGTGTTACCTTTATCATCCAAATCCGCGTGTGTGCTAGTTCGATATGACAATTCTTTAACTAAAAATATTAACACTACAGATAACATTGTGAAGACTATCTTTTGAACTGTTAAACAATATATTCGAAAAAAATTGTGAGTTTGAAAAAATTATATGGTTAGAACAAAGTGCAGCGAGCAAAAATGGCCACGCAAGTACCTGTTGAGGAATTGCCTCTATTACTTTATGTATTCACATATGTTCTTCGAGACACAAATTGATTAAACTTAAAATGAAAGTGCTGCATCGAAGTAAAACATTCGATATTTTTATCACTTTTCCTAGGTTATTATCTAGGCATTGATTGGAGATGAAATATTGAAAAGAAACATCAAAAATACATAATGTAGGGACATAGTTTATGCAACATGCTCTATATTCCTATTGACCGAAAGAAACCATGAATCATTTTGAAACATTTTCTGAAAATATAATGTGTATATTTTCCCATACTTCTTTTGTCTATTAGTTAAAGCTTTATCAACGAACTGGGTTCATATTTTCATACATTGAAACAACAGAAATGTTTCGAGGTTGTATTAATTTTGATTGAGATCATCGACTCATCTCAATCAAAATTCATACAACCTCGAAACATTTATACCATTTTCAACTAAACACCCTACCAACTTATCATCCCAGATACAACATGCATGCCGCCGCATGACTCGGCGAACATGCGCCCAATGTGTTCCGCACAAACACGTCAGCTCGCGAGTACGGTGCATTTGACACCGGATCGGCTCTGGCGTGTACACACAAAGCAGTTGCGTCCGGCGGCCTTCGACCCAGGCACAGACAAAAAATACCCACACACGCGTGTCACGAAACTTTGTACATGCTGTGGTGCGTGGAATCGTTAAAATGCGGACTAAATATCAACGTCATTCGAACGGAATGTGGTAAAGTCAGGAAGTGTTTTTATTTCCAAAGTCAGAGCACAAACGAACTCACTCACACTTTTATTCACTTCACAACTACCTGATTACTAGATACTGCTATCAGAGGCGTATTCTTGAGAATTCGAGAAGTGATATTACATACTCCGAGGCATAGGGATGCCATACTTGGTTGCAAATGTATGTTTTTAATGCAAAACTACTGATAAATTTGAAAAGAGTTTGATGCCATTTCATGCCCTCGAATGTCTTTCTCTTGAAAAGCCATGTAACAAATTGAAAAAAACAATTTATATTCAACTTTGTTATCGCTATGACATACTAGAATTTATTCTATGTCAAGAAGTTTATTCACTACACGATTAACCATATTCATGTTTCCGAGACCCGAGACAAGGTCCTTCTATCCGAATAACTAGACATTATGCAAAATCTTCTAATCATGACATTTTCAAAATTGATTCCATTTTAGAAATAATTTTTAATGACATTCTTCTGTTGGACTGTAGCAAAGTTCACTATTTGTCTTTCAATATACGAACATTCCATCATCCTTGGTCAAAAACTCTAGAAGATAGACATGGGTGTGAGCTGTTTTTCTCGCACTTGTTTAACATCAACATTGGTATGGCAATTGATATGATAGGATTTAACAAACAGTTACATACAGGCTGACCAGAATTAACCCGGACAAACGTTTTGTAGCGTAACTCCTTCAATTGAACGAACAATAAAAAAATTTAAAATGATAAACTTCAATATTTGTCTTGACCGTCAAGTCGACCACATACTGTAATCAATCGGATTCCGATCCGCCGAGTAGGGCGCCATTCTGCAGAACACAGTTTTTTTTACGTCTTCATAAATGTGGCCACGTGGAGAGGCTCTGAGTCCTGTTGGAATGTCTAAAGTGCGTTGAATTTGAGACCCTTTTCCACAAAAACAAGGTATTTTTCACGATGCCGCAAATTCCAGCAGTAACTGTGACGGACTGCGGGTTTTGAAGATTTTCATCGACTGCAGAGTTGCTGGGAAGTCCAGTGAACATGTTCCGGTGGTTTTGATGATTGGGCTCTTGTTCAACAATACACTCAAATTTCCGAGCAGCGGCACAGACGGTCTCTTTTAATACTTTTAGTCTTCACTCACTTGTTTTCAAAAGTGAGCTGCTGCACTTTTTGTGGCGTGTATGCCTTGATTATATGTTCACAAATTTCGAAATGTTGCCCCGATTCTCTAATCCTTCCAATCTCTCGAGCGATCTGAAATTTCCGCTTTTTACACTGAAACAGCTTCAAAATAGCATTCAAAATAGCATTTCGCCATCGTACCAAAGGCGATGAAGGACTGCTTCTAACAAGGTTTTGACGAAATTCCAAATACATACAATCTCAGAGAATACAGAAAAGGTAAACATAATGTGCTGCGATAAGTAACCATCATGGCAGTATGCACCAAATGTTGTTCGGGTTATTTCTGTTCACCCTGTATATTGGTAGATATCAAACAACGATCATGCGATTGAAAACTACTTGTTAAATCCGAGCGAAACTCTCAAAGATTTGAGGTATTTCACACCCAACAACACTTCCTGAACACGCCACTGCCAGTTGACTACCGGTCATTCGATATTGTCCAAACACAAACCCCATTAAATGTGCGACCACACAAATCATATGTGTTTGGTGCGGCGACAGTCGTCGGCAGCAGCAGCAGCAGCAGCAGCTAAATGTAAATGACAGTTTGATTTTCGTATTCATAAGGTGCGCGGCAGCCCGTTTGTTTGCGCACAAGTGCGGGCGCATTCGTGCGCGCCGAACGCACGTTGTCTGGTTGACACGATCGCGGACACGTCGCGGTCGCGCCTCCCTGCTGTCTGCGCTGTTTGCGGTATGCTGTTGGGTGGGGTGGCAATGTGGCGGCGACATTATTGTGTCAACACAACACTTTGCGCATTTGATTTGCTCGCCCAGAAAGGCCGAGCGAGTGCAGGCGAGGGAGGTTTAGTGGCGCATTCATTTAGGGAATTTGGAGGATATAATTAGTATACATAGGTCTGTGTTCAGTTCGGGCTAATCGTATTTATTCGATCGGCGTTATTTTAGCAAGTTGGTTAAAATATCCTATATAAATTTGATGATTATGAATTAAAGTATGTATCAAATTTAAGAAGATAATTACAAAAATGGACCAGGATATAAATTTCTACACAACTTAACGTGTCTATAAAGGCTGAACCTATATTGTTCAGATTTATAGTCATATTGAAGAGTATGACGATTCGAGTTCGATTTCTTTAAAATGAGAGAAACTCAAGGAATTAGGGCATCGTCGAAACCACTTGTGTGTGAAAAACACTGATTTTGAAATACATGCTGTTGTTGTTGTAGCGGAGTCCTTTGAGTGTTGTTGTGATGGCCTTTGGCGGGCATGTGAATACCGGGTGGCTCTGCGACGCAGCCATCGAGAGAGCCCATGTTCCTCCAAGATCGAAATATTGTTATCGAGAAAAGTTTTCTGAAGGCCCGGAAGAAAGGTCTATAGAACATGAACAACAAAAAGGTGGTCATCGTCTTGACATTCAAAAGAAAAACACGGTATATTCGATCAGTATATGTATTTGGTTCTGTCTCTATCAGATCTGATGTAAAAAGATCTTTCTTCTCATAGCAATTTGACGGTAAGCAAGTGTCCTCTATAAGACGCAAAAACAAGGAATAACCTAAGGACCATATTTATTCGATAATTCGGCGACAGTACCCATTTCTCAAATAACAGTTAGTCCGGAAAGTCCGTGAAATTATGCTTGAATAACACTGTGTCACAAAAATGGGGTCATGCCATTCACCAGCCTTCTGTATAGACGTAGACTCTTACGTATTTTCATCTCCTAATCACGAATTCGGCAAAAAAAATTGATCGATGGATATGTTTCGAAGATATTGGCATACACTTATTCAGATTATCTTCATTAAAATAATTTAAAATACATCTAAACCTTCTATAAAATGATAAATACTTTCATGAACAAGTTTGCATCGTTTTGTAGTCGATTTTCATGTTTTAAAAGATAGTAATCATTTTTTGTCAATCTCGAGTTTATGAGCATCTTTCTTTGCAGGAAGAAAAAAAAATCAACAGTTCCGATTAACACAATAACTCTTCAAAAATATCGAACATCCACATCGATGCTTGAAACTTAAAACGAACGCAAATGAACTGAATACTAGGAAGATGCTAAAGGTCTAGTTTTACATCATTGTTCTAATGATTTCTTGGAATTGAATCTGGTTTGCACCGTTTAAATCTCCATACTTATATTAATAAAAATTGTTGCCTGTTGTTTAAAAAAAAAGTGTGTTTCGATCTTTCGAACAACACCTTCCTTATCTTGACTATTAACATGACCATTACAATTCTCCACCTTAAATCGATCACACCTCATCAACAACTATTACTCGCTGATCGTGATTGCACTTTCGAATGCCGCGCGCGATCATCGACAGCAACGCCGGCGATGTGAATCGCGCCGCACATCGCCGGCGATGCTCTCAGTGCTGTGGTGCTCTGACTTTTAGTACCCCCCTTTACCTGCTGAGACTCTATGCTCTACTCCATATGGCTTAATTGCATGCTCATGCACGCCTGTCTCTTGTTTCGGTCCCACACGCACAGACGATGCTCGCCGCACGCCACATCATCGCCAGCATCAGCAGCAGCAGCAGTTGACCTTCGTCGGTCAGCAGCCACAGCACCAGCAGCAAGCCAGTCCAGGTGACAAGCTCTTCGCCAAGGCTGCGAACGCCAACCACCAATATCACCAGCAACCGGCCGCCGCAAAGCCGCAGACCACGACCTCAACAACCACGTCAACAACGTCAACGACCACTCCGAGACCTGTCCCGCAATTCGTGCAGCATCGTTACAGCCCGGAACCGGTGCGATCACCTTCATTTTCTTTTTCGTCTTCTTCTTCTTCTACATCTACGACATCGACCTCGACCAGCACCTCAACAACAACGACCACTCAACGTCCCTACGTTCGACCTGTCTTCGCTCAGCCCAAACCAGCTGCAGCCAGCTACTCGCAATCATCCGCTTCCTCCTCCGCTTCCGCCTCTTCCTCCTCCTCCTCCTCGATCGCCGCCGAGATCGACGACATCTTCAAGGGCTCGCACAGCTCCAACTTCTTCAACAATCGCAACGGCAAGGACGACGACCTGTACGACGATCTGCGCTCCCAGAAGACCGCATTCAAGCAGACCTCGGGATCAGCTTTCAGTACCACCACCAGTCGCAATAGTCTGACGCCGACGGGCACGAAATCGGCGGCGCGAGGCCGGAGTGGGAGTCGCGGACGGGTGCACTATAAGCCGGATGGGCAGTTCAATCAGCTGGACCAGGGCGGCAGGCAGAGGCAGAGGGGAACGACGACTACGACGACGACGACGACGGTGGCGCCGACATCGAGGCGACCGGTGACGACGCCGACGACGACGCAGAGGGTGTCGAATTACCAGAAGCCGGTGCAGCAGCAGCAGCAGCAGCAGCAGCAGAAAGTATGTAGTTTTTGTTAATTAATTCTCATAATCTTCAAATAACACTTGGGTCAAAAGGACTCCGGTCTGATCGAAAAGGACTTTTTTAACAGTTTATTTCGTTTTCCATAAGCTTAATCTTTCCAAACAAAATCTCATGTAAAAATCTCATGCTACATGCTCCAAAAATCCCAAAATGTTAATCAAAATCAACAAGATTTGTTAAAACATGTCAATGAGCTTCAGGACTAGACGATCAGACACATTCTAGTTTTAAAGACAGAGTCTTTATACCTGAAAACCATGTAAACATGCGATTGATTGATTGATTTGTTGAACTCCAAAGACAAGCATGTAGTGAGGGTATTGAAAGGATAAAATTATCGAAAATAAACTTTCAAAGACATTTTGTTTGGCTTTCTTTGAAGTATACATTCGAGGGCACAACATTGCATCAACATTTGTTTAAATATGTATGCTGTTAAGTAATATAGCATGGATTTATGCGCTTGTTAAGAAGCAATTGTATCGCTTTTTTGTAAACAATCAGTAGATGGTCTGCAGCTCCAGCTCCGTTCGTGGGACACTGACATTGGTCGAATTTCGCATAAAGACTAACATATGATTGTTTCACTATCCACAAAAAGATTGAGTTCACTTATGTAGCTCAGGCTCCAGATATCTGGTTCACAACGTCATCATTGTTAAGAAACAATTGTAACTCACTGTATATGCTATGTTATAATAATTAGTATGATTAGTATGATTAGTATGAATATGAATGCATCTTAGCCCTAAAAAAAACTATCATAAATTGTTTTGCTGACTCCAGAAACGATCGTACGGACACCGATGTTGAATTACGTAATGGGCTGATAAATAAGGCAGTTGTTCCGACAAATTCCAAATATTCTATATAATTCTGTTCGACGGAAAACTAAGATTGCAGAAGATAGCTAAAATCCCGGAGATATCAAACAAAAGTATGGATATTCTTTGCATGATAATTCAGGCAAATCGTGTCGATTATACGGACAACTGAACGAGTTGAACGAGTTGGGCCTTGAATTGCTATCAAACCCAGCGTATTCTCAAGATATGGCCACCATTGTCTACATGTTTTTCTCTTCATTGATCTTTAAAATATCTACAGGGAAGACATATCTGCTCGAATTAGGAAGTAAGTGCTAGAATAAAAAATATTTTGAGGAACAAATACTATAACTCGGAAATACGTTCTCGGATTATTATGAAATGTTAACTCATTTAGTGAAATAAACTTAATCTTTAGGAAAATGAAATGAACCGTTGATAAACATCGTTTCTTAAATACCAGTCCGATGCTTTGACGTAATGTGTTAGTCCATCAGCCATAGAAATAATGTTCATTTTATTCATTTCATTTCATTCATTTTAATTACAGCTAACCCAAACATTCTCTTTTGAAAATCAACTTCCAACACTAATTCGTAACACCAACCATGCCATATTAAGAAATAAAATTCCATTCCATTTTAGCAGCAGAAAGTCGAGCGCTTCAACTTCCAATACGTGGAGACGACAACCCTCAACAGCAAGCTGAAGCCCAGCGAGCCGTTTCCGAAGCAACAGCAGCAACAGTCAATCAACAACAACAACAACAACCAGTTCAGTGGATTCAACAACAAATTCCAGCCGGAGACGACAACGCGCCAGGATCCGTTCAAGACCACCTACAACAAGCAGGCGGATAGCTTCAATTTCGAGCTGAATCGGGCTTTCGAAGCGCCAGCGAGCGGGACTAACTACCGGGCATTCCAGTCGAGTTCGTCGTCATCGTCAACGACAACTGCTCGTCCGTTTTACATTACGTCCTCATCGTCTTCGTCGACGACGACGCAGCGCAGCGCGGCGTTGAACTCCTTTGTGGCGTTCAACAATAATCTGCAGTCACCTGCTGCCGGGCATACAGATGACTTTATCGATGTGCTGAAGGTGCGTCCGGCGGACGGACAACGTCGTCAGCCTGCGGCTAATGTGTTGGGCATTTTTGGCAGTTCATCGTCTTCGAGCACGAGCACGACGACTACGACGACGACTCCGAGGTAGGAATATTTAACATATTTATATTATTTCAAATTTACCAATTTGTTGTAGTTTTTACGGTCATTCTAGAATATTTGTAAAAGGCCATACCAAAAGTACGTGCCGTTTGATAGTAATATTTATTAATAAATCAACATATAGTTCAATTGAAGGACAATCAATCCTATTCATTTATCTTTATACCAACTTTTCTATGTCCTTCGTATAGAATGATTTTCTTTGCCTCAAATATGTTTCATCTTGCATTATCGCCGATTTTCAAAATCTAAAACATTGTAGTTATCCAACGAACGAACAACCGATGGCTTGTTTTGACGTCATATCAAAAAGTGTGCTCCCTTGATCGGATTCTCGAAAGCTGATATCACAAAATTCAATATAAGTATGTATATAGAAAAAATAAAATTGTGCTCACTACACAACATCTTTTTGTGTAGCAATTAGCAATCAAACTTCGGAATGATTATGAGGGCATATGCCTTGTTCCACTAAAACTGAAGTATCTCGATGAAAAATAACATTGAAAACAAATCTAAAGCTGTATTCCCAAAGCTGTATTTTTTGTATTTAACAGATAAGGATGAACTATTTTTGACATGTTAATGTTTATACTCCTGGTATGTATACTGTATACTGAAAGTAAAACCGCAGAAAATGCACAAAATC
>JANTBZ010043318.1:0-11960 GCA_024741255.1 Exechia fusca
GGCCTTCCTACGATCACATTTTTTTTGCCAGTTTCGTCAATAGGAGATCAAAACACTTCAGAAAAGTTTAGGTAGAAAGCAGGGAAAATCGGTTGTTACGTAGTGTTATCAATGGACTGACATAGAACAATATGTGAATACTCCAATGAACGAGAATACCATTTTCTACAAATCCTCGCTATTCGAAATAATGTGAAAGAATTGCCTGCTTATAAAATTGTTTTTAGTATGGTTTAAGTTGAATAACAATATACAATTTTGGTTAGTACATCATAATATAATTTTAGTCTTATCTGACCGATCAAAAAACCATAAGACCAATTCATAACCCTCTAGACAGTCCCTTAATCCGCCACTGCAAACCACCGCCAGACACCACACGCACATCAAAATGGTTTAATATACACAGCTGAGCCATGCACGCCAGTCCGCAAGTCAGCGGTCGCGACCAAAAAAATTCCATCCGTATTGAATTCAACGTTGGCCTTGCGCTTGCGCTTCACGCGATGTCTGATCCTAACGACGGTGGCGGTGGCGGTTTTCTGGCGGCGGTAACCTTGCACGCAGATCGCGCGCGCCGCGCACTTTGGATCCTATTGTCTGGGCCCCGGTGCCGGGGCGCGCGTCTGTCTGGGCAAGCAAAGCAAGCAGCAGGCACAGCCAACATGATGATTATAATGTGCGGTGTGCACACAGTCGAGAATCGAAGCGCTGCCCGTCGACGTCGTCGATGTCGCCGGTTTTGAGCGCGCAGCAGCACGCTTAGTGAGGAGGTTTGTATAGCGTAATAATGCCCGAGCGAGACGACGTCGACACGACACCACGGCAAGATATTATACGTCCCGCAGTGTCTGTCGCCGATGTTGTGTGTGTGCAATGGGATGGAAAGTTTTAATTGAAAATTGCGACCGGGAATATCTACGCTCTATCCACACACTCGAGCGGAGCAGAGCCCAGAGAACGTGCGCATAATGAACATTAACACTGGAGTGAGGCGGTCCTTACTTTATTTGACATTCTATCGAGATATTTTTGTTGTTGTTTATAGCTGATAGAAGCCCCAACAAGAAATAATAAACTTTTTATTTTTAACACGTTCGGTTTGCCTACGGTGATGTTTGAATATTGAATTCATGGAAATAGTGCAATTCAATTATTTGTATGCTGAAGTCGGATTTTTAAAAATATGAATAACATTGTAAAAATCGTCAAAATAAGATATAAATTCCACTATTTGGTTGTGGTTGCAGGAAACACTGAATATTTGGAGGAAAAGTGTTAGCTGTGTGCACTAAAGGGTTGAAACCGAAATATACGCACGCTGCCAAGCGTCGACGTTCACGTTCACATAAATTTAATTATTACGACTACGGAATGTGTACGATTACGAGCCCAGAGACATACTAAAGAGATGAACACACACATATACTAGATGAACACGAACATACACGTGATTTTCGTGCGCCGCAAGAAATATCCGCAATCCGCTCGTTATGTTGATGCGCGCAGTCCGATGCTTGTGTTGTGTGCATGTTGTAGGCTCTAGCGTTCGCGATTCGATGCTAATCGATTTGCCAACCCTTTTCTGCGCGCGCGCGCGTGCGCGTGTTGGACGTGTGATATTTATGCGCTCGCGCTCGCAAACATCGTGATAAAGATCACTCAACGAGTTCGTAGACGCAGCGTGCGAATTGCCTTTCGAATAGCCGAGACCCGATCCGAACCATGTGTCCGAATGTGTTAATGTGAATTACAATAATCGGGTGCAGGCATCTCTCGGCAGAGAAATCCCTACAATTGTGCAATTTATGTGCACGAGCGCACTCGCACCGCCACCGCCACATCGCCAACAGATCGTCGACCGCCAGCGCGATCGGCGATCCAACATTTATGGTAATAGGTGAACGCACCGCCGCTGCTCCGGTTCCACGTCGTCGTCGTCGTCGTCGTGTGCAATTTTGCAGATGATATATGCGCACTGGAACATCGGAACAGCTGTCACACACACACACAGAGAGACTCTGACTGTGCTCGCTGTGCGCGAGTGCGCGAATGCACTCGCGAGCCAGAATGCGGCTGCGTGAGCGCCCTGGCTCGGGAACACGCGGTAGACAATGATTAATGAACGCTGATATAATCTGCATTGTATGCGGAGCGGATGGACGATCGAGAGCTGTCGCGTTTTTGAAGCTTCAATAGTTCATTTCAAATGTAGAAGCGCAAATATATTTTTAGTGATAAAGATTTGTGTACATTTTAATTAAATTTTAATTGAAACTTCATAACTTTGAAAAAATTATAAAAATCGTTCGGATTTGAATTATATTCTTTGCGTCGTTTTCCAAAACGGAAAGGCTTTGCGTGCGCTTCCTATGGCATCTACCATACTCTATCCTCAGAACATTTTGAGTAATAAGTGAATGTGAAGAAATATTTCCCGAATACATCGGCTTTGGCCAAGTGTCGGTAATCTTTCTTCGCTGACAGTAATTTGAAAGAACAAAAGAATATGCTGATTGTCGTCTAAATAGTCATTAAACATTCACTTGCATGATTATCTGGGTAGTAAAGTGAACATATTTTCACAAAAATGCCAAGATAACATTATGAGGATCGGACCATTAGTTTATCAGAGGCACACTGTTCGAAACTTCAGTATGCTGGATAAAACGTTAACTATAACGGACCACGATTCAAATCGGTTCGCTAGGACTCATTTGTGATGTATAGTTCTTTTGAATGTATTTTTCATTGTGGTGTACACATGATTATGCTTCATTTCAATATTCCATCGATAAGCTCCACCAAACACACATCCCTTCAGCGCATCATGCGATGTGCATCTCTATGTTGCAGCTGCATATGGAGCGCGGGTGCGCTGCATGCTAGCGCGCACCTTGGTTCGATAAACTCCCTGCGCCCAAGCGTCGCGCGCACACACATACACAGGCACACACACAAAGTTGTTGCATGCACTCGCGTAACTCCCCGTAATGGGCGCCCCCGATTTCGTCCGAATGCGCACAATGTGATTGTGCGATTGTGAGCCGCCGTCGCCGCCGTCGCCGACACGTTGAAATTCAATTTGTATCCAATTTAAATATGTCTCGACACGCTGTCGCGGCTGCTTCGGCTGCTGGCTGCCGCTGCTTCGTGTTGACACCGTTAGGCGGCTCGCTTGCGCTGCTCGCCGATTCAATTAGGTTCGTTGTAGGTTGTAGGTGTGCGAGCGAGTATGTTTCGTATGTTGCACACGACGGCAGCGCGCGCAAAAAAGTTGAGTTGAGCTGTTTGTTGCGAGAGGTGTGCGAAACATGCGACGAATCAGAGCGACAAGGATTTCGGTCGTTTTCGTATGCATCGCACACGCGTATCTTAAAGCCCGATCTAAGTGCGGTACTTTAAATTTATCGATTGCTTTCGGCGGTGCTGGCGTTTGGGGGACACTGCTGCTGCTGCTGTTGACATTGAAAATGAGACGCTTAACCTTAACGGCGGCGATGGCGGCGAGTGTGTAAAAACTCAATTGAACCGCTGGGAAAACGCACCCAAAGTCTCTGCGCGCAAAAAGGTCTGGCTGCCCACACACGAAAAATGCGAGACGTCTTGGCCGCATCCGATGTATCAGTCGGTCTGTGTCGGACAGCTGGAATATATGACTGGGACACAACACACAACACACAACTTGGTCGTTTGGTTTAATTAAATAAAACCAACTTTTTCCCACCAAGTGCAAAGTGAAATAGAATTTGCAAAGCTTTGACGCGATTTGCGAGCGCGCGTTCGGCCAAAAATGCCAAATGCGCGAGTCGTTTAAATCCGCGAATATTTTCTGACCCGCAGCGGTACGCGCAGGCGCCCGTTGATTCTGTCTCTCGGCATACATTATGGAACACAACCGACAAAGTTGCGTGCACTTGAGAACATTCATCAAATCTGATGTGGAAAAAGTTACGACGACCGTCGAGTGCTTGACAAAGTATTCAGTCGAATGTTGTTCGTACACGCACACGGCTTGAGCGCGTGGTCTACCGAAATAAAATTGCCGACAAGTTCGACGGCTGCGGCGGCGGCTGAGGCAGCGCGGCATCTCACAAAGCGCACGCATGTTTCGACTGCATTAATAACTCAAGCACACACAGTCGCAGCGGGTTTATGTGTGCGTTTTACTCTTGCACAGCTCTGTCGCAGTTGCATTGATTGCCAGACTAGATCAACTCAAAATAATGTTGGCATGTCAAGTATTTAGAATTAAATATACTTCAATAATTTGACTTCAACCATGCAATAAAATATAATTGTCTACTGTTGAGACCATTTTTAGAGGACACGCTATAGTAATAGTAACGTTCTATTGTTTTGTTGAATAATCATAATTTGATCATAAACACAACGAACCGCGTGAGAAAAGTCTTATCTTCGGCTGAACACGCTTAAAAGAGCCTGGCTGTTTCATATGAAGAAATCATCGAACGATTTAGCATACAAGCTATTTCTTATAATTTTTTCGAATGACGAGAAATTGTTGACAATTCCATTCTCGTTCATTTGAGCATTTGTACATTGTTCTAAGCCAATCCAGTGGAAAGTTATGTCTTTCATACCGATGTCCGTGTGCGTACAGTATTTATGCTTTCGTAACGGCCAAACAAATGTAATGATTCGATTTTTAAAATTATTTTGCGCAAGCCTGCCTGATTGCATTGCACAAGCAAATGCGGTTGCACGCACACGCTCACACACAGCACAAAGCTCAGCTAGACCGAATTGTTCGGCGCGCTCGAGTTCGAGTGGGATTTCGGGGTGGTTCCGCCATGAGAGCCACGGAACCACGGAACCGCAGACATCGGCGTGCTGCTGCTGCTGCTGCTCCGACGACTGTAATGATGTCGATTAATATCGCGCGCAATGCATTCTGCAGTCAGGCGGACGCCCATGCACAGAAACGGCGCTTATTGCAGTCATTAATTTGTTTGCTTGCCACACACAAATTCGCGCGCGCGAGAATACACCAACGGAAACGCGGGAGAAAAATCGAGAGTCGCCACTGTGGCAGCACGAGAAAATTGTCGGTGCCGTGCAGCTTTTAAATAAACTTGAGAAACGTTTTTTGCCTTCTTTTCTTTTTCTTCCATTCAGTCTCTCGTTCAGCTCGGTCTATCTTGAATGCCACGCCGGTTCATTTTTTTCGCCGTCTGCCAGTGGCTTCAATAAATTTGTGTAATTAACTAATTACTGAAGCGCGCGATGAGATTGTGTGTCTGACCCGGCGTCGTCCGGATGGCCAAAGACTCCGAAAAGAGCGGCTTATCGCGCTTGCGCGCACAAACGTGTCAAACAATAATCATAATTCAGCGTCGCAAAACGGTCTCAACCAGAAGTATGCATACATTGTGCGGAGTTGCTCTTTTGAACCACGCGAATGAAGATGTCACTGTGTGTGTGAGTTGAAATATAGTTGGATTTGGTTTTTCTTGTGCATACACTCGACTGACGTTTTGCGCCAACTCGCCCACTCGCGCAGCATTCGAAAACCCGACGAGCCTGCGCGACGTGAATGTGTGCATAATATGCCGTTGGCATTTGCAAGAGGAAAATTGTCAAATGTGTCTTGTGTCTTGAACGCAGCTCGTGTGCTAAGCCTTCCGGCCATCAACCGCATCGCTCACGCCGCCGAACGTGGCTGCTGCTGTGAGCGCCGCTCAGTGTGACATGATGATGTTTTAATGTCGTGACTGGCGGCGGGTCGGTCGGTCGACTGCGCTGGCTCCATGTGACATGTCAAACTGTATAAGCTCTGTACGCACACAGTAGCATGCAAAGCGACCGTTGGTTTTTTTCGGGCGCCAAGCATGTTTGCAAATCCGTGTCGTGTTGTGTCACATTATCATGCATATATTTCCGTCATGTTTTATTGGGCTGACAAGTGTGGTCGTTCGTTTTTTCGCGTGATGCATGGCTGAACGTGCGTATGCGGAATTGACGATGGCGCGGCTTGAGTGAACTTTATCGTATTTAATTGAGGCGCGTGCAATCGTGCAATAGTATACTTGAGACTTTTTGCGATAACCTTCGGTGGCTTTCTGGATGGTGTTATCGGTTGCCAAGCGCCAAACCGGGGCCGGAATCATCGGCGAACGGCTCATTAATAGCGCTGCTTAACGCTCGATACATTGTATGTTCGTGCGTGTAATGCGTGCTCGAGTGCGTAATTTACGCCCATGGCATCGTAAAACGCATGCCTAACGATTTGTTTATTATTCCCCGCATTTGACGCGCTCTGCTAGTATACGACCCGAAATAAAAAGTTTAAACCATGTTCTGAAATCCGTTTGCGTCTAGCTATAATAATTTAAAATAATAATTTGTACTATCGTACAAGAAATGTTATGGAAAAGTTTCAGTGTATGATTTTATGTATAGAGAGTGATCTCATGTTTGGTTGAGATACCATAACTTTGTACTAGAGTGACTTATAGCAACATATGTTTTTCTCATACGATAGAATAATGTTTGTTCAACAAAGATGCATCATAGGATTTTTTTTACATAACGTGAAAAACTAAGCTTTCAGTACATGGTTAAAATTGTATATTTCGGGTCGTAGAATGCCTGGTCGGTGAATGCGAATGTTTGTTCTTGGCCAGCGTGTGCAGCTCGCATGTCGCAACTGAACCGCGACGCGGAAAACTCACACACACACTCGTGTGTGTGAAGAATAATGAAGAGGCGTCGCGTTTGAGACGACGGCCGTTTTTCGCCTGGTGTGTTGGCGAGGCGGCGAGGCGGATTCAGTTCAACGCAGTAATTACATGTTGCACTAGTGTTTATGTGTTTTCGTGATCGGTGCATGTCGATAGATGGCCGCGCGGCCAGCAAAACAAACGACGCGCAATTGGATGATTGCATAGAGAGAGAGGAGCGCACTTTAATTGCGGGTTGGGTATGATAATTTAATTACTGCGATATGTGGGGACGCGTGTTAATAGAGAGGCGAAATGGTGAACGTTTTGACCTTCATTTTTTTTTGCTATGCTTCGATGTAATATCTTGCGAGACACCAACACAAAGGCCGTCGCTTCGTTGAACCCGTCCGTCCGCCCGGGTCCGCCCGGTTTCATATCTGCACCATCGTCGTCGTCGTCGTCTGCGTTTCGAATTAAATTCCATGCATTTTTATGTCTCAAGCATTGTTTGTCGCCGCAACGGCGTGTCGAGGAGCTGCTGCTGCTCGTCTTTCACGTCGTCGGGCGGAGCTGCGTGCACTTCTTGCACCGTCACTGCCGCCGCCAACACCGACCGACGCCAGAGCTCACACAACCGTGACATGCGTGCACCATCATCTTCTCACTGCCGCCCCTCATAAGTGCTTGCTCGCTCGCACTGTGGGGCTTAAAATATTCAAAACCAATGTTGTTGAAGAGTTGTTCGAGCGCGCATGGAAGCAAAGGATTGCGCGCACGCGTCACGCAGTCCATTCACTTTGTACTACAGCGCAGCATATATAATAAGTGAGTGCTGGAAAGTTTGCACGCACGCACGCGATTTAAATGCGTGTGCGCGTTTGAGGCAAAAGGAATGCATAATACTCGACGACGTTGCATTCTGCGAACACGGTTGTTGAGGAGGTGGCAGGATATTGTTTTTCGCGTGTAATATAGCACTGTGAGAGCAAGAGATTGAGCGCTCGCGCAGAGACTCGTTGAACTTTATGTTTGCTTTTCGGTCGCTCTTCATCAATCTTCTGTCTCGAGTCACATGCGCGCAAAGTTCCTGTGTGTGTGCGATTGCTGCAGCAGCGTATCAATTAATCACATCTCTGCTGAGCACACAAATACACAAACACACTTGGCGGAAAAAACGCTCATGTGTTGAATGTGTGTCAGTAGCAGAGCATACTATAGATTTAATCCGTTAAGTGGCTCAAACTCATCGGGTCACCTAATCACGATGATGACAACATCGTTCTCATTCTCATCGATACAATTGACAGCGCACGCGCAAAAAATGTCAACCCAATGACAAAGCCTAAACGACACGTGACCAACGGCGGCCAACGGTCCCAGCGAAGTGGCTTCATGCTACACGTTTTTTTTTCATGCTCGGGTCAATCAATCGCAGCCGATGATTTCGAGTGTGTGTGTTCGCAAATATTATATCGAAATCACGCATGGCACCCTTAGCCCTTCGACCGTCCAAAAAAAAACCATCTCGTGTCGTTGAATGCGAACACAAACATGTGCAAACGACACATGGTAATGTGTGTGTGTGCGAAAACATGTTCGGGTATTACTCTCGGGGAGTCCATTGTATTCGCACTCGCGTATATGCTAAGATACACTTAAAATCAAAGCGCACTCTCACATGTGCGTGTGTGTGTGGTGGTATTTTTTTGCGCGCCCGCGCCCGTACTTTGTATCTGTGCTCGCGCGAAGCCGCAACCGAAAATCCGGCGTGGGAATACGGGGCAGATGTGCGCTTTTACGAACCGCGACAGGTCGTAAACATAAAAGTGCAATGTGTTGTGGCTGTGTGGGAACAGCAGCCGCATGCTGAGCTACATATTTATTCGCAACTCTAAATTTAACCCACTGTGTGAGAACAGAAACAGACACGAAGCGACTCAACGTTCGCGCGTGAAGTGCATTGCAAACGCAATCGAAGTGCGAATATCATCGCACCATCACCATTCGCAGCATATAATCGCACTGTTCGCAGTGTTGGAAAATTGCCTAAATGCGACCGGCCCGCCGCCTGTCAGAACCAGTGTGTTTATCTTTGTCACCGTCACCGGGCCACCTCCCGCCGCACATTCAACAACTTGAGCACTCTGTGAGCTCGGGCTGCTACGAGCTACTTGAGATCGGTCGCTGGCAAACCGCGCGCGTGCGCACGTTTATGCTCAAAGTCACAGCACGCATCGCACGCCACATCATCAAAGATAACCACACTGCGGCGGTGTTGACGCCAGAGATGTCGACTGTCTTTGGCTGGCCCCGTTTGGCGAGCATATATGCGCTCGCGTGACGCACACAAAAACCTGTGAACAGAAACCTGTCGGCGCCGGCGATCCCGAGGCTGGCAAAGCAAACACTTCAAAGAGTGTGTGCAAGTGGGGGTGGGATATGTTGAATGTACACTGTTGTCAGCATCGGCGTCTTCTTAAACGACCGCAAGGGTCCACGGCCGTCACAGAGTCATAGCCAGAGAGTGTCTGCGCGTGTGCATAAGATATCGCACGAGTCAATGCGCAGCGCACGGACATTATGCTGGGCGCGGCGGCGGCGTCGGTTGGCCCGCAGGGGCGATTTTAACCCTTTTCATATGGTACATTCACCAGTTTATGCATGCAGCGAGTCGTCGTGTCTGGGCACGTCGCCTCAGTCTTGTCTTCGTGCATGAATGTTCTCCAATGCGAATATGTAGTTCTATGCTGCACGAATAATATCTGCCGACGAAAGGTGTTCATGTGTGTGACGGCACAGACGAAGAGACGACAACGCCCTGCATTCACGCACGCACACGCAGCATATTAAATCGTTTTGTAACTGACATTAAATTTGCGCGGCGTAATTTGAGAGAGGGCGCGGGATTTATTACATATTTCCGCGTAGTTTTTTTTTTAATTATATTGCATATTGCGTCTTTATGAACATCTCATCGCGCGTGCAATAATGTGCAAACAACACATCATATTCATCTGGCGTGAGTGGACATGTTCTGCGAACCGGCTCCGGTCGTCATTTTTTCTTCATTTTGCAGTGCTTTTCATTTTTTCCGAATGGTTTTCCATTATGCATTATTATGTGCACACAGCGGCGGCGTGTTTGCGCGCAATGTGTGCATGCGTTTATTTCATTTTTCGTGAATGCTCTGTGTCTTCTGCGTGTGTATCGGACAGACGAACACACACACTCGCACACATACACTGCTGCTCATATTTGCATGAGTGCGCCAGACAGGCGCTCAAATATTAGCACAATGTTTTTCGCCCGACAGGACAGCAGCCTTTATGTTGGCCGAGGTTCGCGAAGCGCGCGCGGGTTATGATTGTGCACAAATATGACGTCGGGCACGGAAAGTTCACCGGACACGGTGTGTGAGTGTGTGTCCTGTGTGTGCGTAACTTTGTGCGGGATTCAATTAGCGCATCAGCGAAAGTTATGCGCATACGCCGGCATGCGCTCATCGTCATCATCGCAGTCGTCGTTTTGTTCGTCTCATCCAATATAATGCATTTCCAACTGAACCTGATATGCTTAGACATCAGACGAATTGTGACGACGTAATTTCGTCGTTGAGCTGATTTGAACACCGCTTTCGGTCCTAATTTTGTTCTCAGGTCAAGTGAATCATCATATTTTTGCAATATTCGCCGTTATGATTCCCAGAACACACGCTACAGTACGTTGTTTTTTTCAAGTGCCCCCAAGGGAATAAATCACATCGAATTTTTGGAACATAAAGAACGTGAACGTCGTCTAAAACATAAACCGGTCGACTCTGCCAGTCCGGAGCCCATTAAATATTTTACAGGCATTTTATATGATGGTTCCATGTTGCCGGCACTGTACTCACGAAAAACACAAGCGCAGACGGAAATATAATTACTGACTTATTGTTCTTCGTGCCATTGTAGCGGAGAGATTACCAAATGAAACACACGCACGGATTTTGATATGTCATAAAATTATAGTACAAACAACTGCGCCCGAACCGAGAATACGACTTGCCATTTCGTGTGCACATTTGCACGTACGCCTGCACGTTTGCCAACGTGCATAATCCAAAGATACCTTTACACGTGTGCATGTGTGTCTAGACGCCAAACTTGCAAATGCAGCAGAATTGCGTGCTGCTGCAGACTCCATTCGTCACCTTTTGCGGGTCGGTAGAGACATAAAACAGCGACACAGACACAAAACCCATATCGCATGACCTGTGTGTGCATACACAGACACACGACACACGACACATTGCGTGACTTGTTTCCGAAATAATTCGATTAAGCGCCTTATAGCAGCACCAGCCAACCAGCCAGAGCATATGTTGTGTGTGCGCCGGTGTGCGCCAAGTAAGTACGCCCGTGCGAGAAAAAAAACACCAGCCAACCAACCCGAACGGGGTGCGGTGAAACCTTTAATCCCGATGGCTCCATTTTACCCGAGTGTCGCTCTCAGCTGGGCATGCTGAGCAGCTCGTCGTTGCACAGAAAAAATTGCGCTCGCATATTGCTCGCTCTCCTCGTGGTGGTAAAAAATATATATCGGCCATCATCATCGACATCGTCGACATCGTGCGCAGCATGCACGCACAGCGAGTATCCACTTGTAAAACTGCGTGATACTACTCGCATTTACTACTACATGGGCTGATTAGTTCCAGGACAAACTTAGCAGGAACAACATTTTTGATGAAAACAAAATTTACTATTCAACATAGCAATCTTTTAGCCAGCAATACAAAATCTTATACTCGTTCTAAAATAAAAATACACATTTCGTGCATACGTTTTAGGACATGCGAGATCTCTTTGTGGAGAGTGTCGCAAAAACACAAAAACTCATAATCGACCAAAAAGCCATAATCAATGAATTGGGCTATGAATTGTGGTCCCATCTATGGATTTATGTGTACCTGGCCCTCAGCGACTATTTTTGTATTTCCCAAATGAAAATATTAGCTCCAGGGAAGTAATTATACAGTATCAATTGAAAAAGGAGCATTTTATAAGGCTATCGATCTAAAATAAAACTATGAATAGGATTTAAATAAGTTCTCATGAAAAATGTTGTTCCTTCATAGTTTTCCCGGGACTTTTCAGCCCATGAGTGTATGAATGTTCTGTAAAAGAACTGCACACACACACACACACACACACACACACACACACCGACGCGTTCGTGTCCGTCTCATATTGTGGGAGCTTTGGCGCGAGCAGGTGTCCGACGACGACGACG
>JANTBZ010043329.1:0-11959 GCA_024741255.1 Exechia fusca
GCCACAGGGCGCATTGGCAAGAGTCCTTTTAGACGGGTATCTTTATTTTGCCCCTAGAATCACCAGCTAGACGCTCAGTGTGATCCGTAACGACACGTGCGTGACCTCCCCTTGTCAGTGTTCCACTTGCCAAAAATATTCGTTTTTCGGCACACTTTTTCAACAGCGCAGTGTGCTTGTAACGAATTCCTAATCGTTTGAATAATAGTTTTATTTTAAGATCTTTCCAATGATATATAACATAAATAAAATGAATCCAGCTAGTTTTATTTTAAGATCTTTCCAATGATATATAACATAAATCAAATGAATCCAGCTAGTTAACGAAATCCCAGGTTTGAACTATCTCTATTGGTGTGTTGACTGATAAATAGAGCGCACGTAGCGCACGATGCAGCAATGCAGCACGATACGATGTTGTCATAGTGCACTACGAAAATCTCGGATTCTTGTCGTGGGTCAGTAAATCACAACCGAGCAGCGAATGTTTGCGTCCAAACGTCTATCAGTCTGCTGGCCGCATTAGCGAGTGCGAGTAGATAAGAAATCGCTAGCGATATGACGAGTAATTTTTGATTGACAGACATTTATTGCCCGTATTTTCTAATTTCAATTTATGAACTGTAGCTTAGAACGGGGGGGAATATCATCAGAACTGTAGCTAACAATAGAAGACCAGTGTTATTGTTATCATTATTACCAATGTCGCTTCACCTGCTGGCTGGTGCTTCGTGTGCTAATGTAATGATCATAGTTCCGTGTTTCGGTTGCATTCTATTGGTTGCTCAGAGCCGCGATTTGTTCCGCGGAAAAGTTCGCCACTTAGCGCACCGCCGACGTCGCGGTCGAGGACTCTGCGCTCGAGCTCGAATAGCCCAATGGCGAGAAGTGCTTACTAGTTGGCGTACACAGGCCAGAACTGCGGCACACACGCGAAACCATTTAGCGCTGCATAAAGGCAAGGCAAACTCGGCTTGCACTGTGCCGACGACGACGACGACGTCGTAATGACATTGCGGCACAGAACACAATCCATGCCGTTGCACGCGGAACAGTGGTTGAGGGCTGTCAGGTATAGCGATGTTTCGAGAATAATAATATGTTTTCTATGACCATGAAATCAATGGTGGTAATTTTAGGACTTGATTTAGAAATACGCCCTGAGTCGAATTACAAACCCATATTCCACAATGATTAGTATACATGTCAAGTGAAACACACCTTCCGATTAACTTTATTCAAATAACAATTACAAATGTTCATTGGCTAGTATTTCAAACGATTTACTTGTTTTGTAAATTCAGAAGTCATAAAATTGAAGCTTCAATGGTTAATATTCACGTTCTCGAATATAACTATTTTAGAAACGCGATTAATCAGCATAAAAGTAGACGGAAAAAATCTTTGGATCATTTTAAAGACCATTTATTGTTAAATTGTGTCCATGGAATGTCTAAGCATACCCTGAATCGGAGATGTACAGTATGTGTCATGTGAACATGCAATTGAGTGGACTTTATTTGTAAATTGACGCCAAGATAATTGATAGAATTCGAATATTTTTTACGCATAATAAAGTGCGATTCATTGATCAGCATTTTGATCATCGTTCACATAATTAATATTCTAACAGAAACATGTGGAAAAAACTCGTCCATAAATAAGTCAACAAAACTCATGATATCGATTTTGTTGAATGAATAAGTACAAAAAAAATAATTAGAACAATTGTTCTATGCTTCAATTTAATTTTTTTAGAATGAATCAAAAGTTTTGTCAATTTTACCCTTTTCTTGATCATGATCATCACTGTGCCTTAGATAACATGCATTTTTTAATGATCAACTGTGCGGACCCAGTTCGTCTTCATCTTCAGAATGAAATGATTGACAAAATCATGGCATAAAGTTGATTTCTTCCTTGATTTGTCCAATCAAGGAATAAATCAACTTATGCGTCTGGATTATAGTTTTGTTCAGTGCCCAAAATTGATGGGGCCCCAATTGAAAATTATCCAGGGCCCCGCGAAACCATCAGACGGCCCTGCCATACACACAAAAGAGGCTGACCTTTTCGATTGTATGTATATAAAGTTAAATTGGATAATAATGAAATTACGTTTATTGTTCCTGCTGCACTCTGAACTATGAACACAACGAGAATCTAAGGAACTCTAACTAATCAACTTTCATATCTTGGAAAAACTTGTAATGAATTGATCTTCAATTAAGCTGTGAATTTTATCTCTATAAATAAAAATCTTCGTCATTTTCGGTTGATGCATCATCACGCTGAGCTAGCGAACCGAATGTTGTGAAAGTTAGCTAATATGCTGAGGACAGCCCAAGGATGGTTTGTATACTATACCAAATAATTAGTACAAAAAAGTGGTAATTTCAAGTAGTCCTACAAGTCAAACACATTGTTTCCGTGTTTTGCTCCGTTGCGTGCTCAAAAGTTGTCAAACCGTCATCGTAATATGTTTATGCACAAAAATGTTGCTAAAGACAAACAATAGAATAAGATTGAAGAAAAAAAACACTTAATTGCGCAATGGGTTTCAATTATTTATCTATTGTTTTTTCATGTTGTTGTGTGATATATAGTGAGACGGAGTTCGCCGGGCCAGCTATTAAATATAGATTCAAAATAAATATCAAATTTCGATATACAAATCGATGTTGAGTGAAAACAGGTGGACCCGCCAGATCGACGACAAAAACCGGCCACAACCGCCGCGGCCATGGTCACCAGCGAAAGTTGGTCTACAAATGATTTTAACCCAATTCAGGAACACGAGCGAATACGATACACACACACGCACCCATACACCCAGAAACAAACCACGACCAAGTCACAGTTTTTGCGTTGGTTAGTTGGCTAACTGACGCTTTTGCAGAGAGTAGGAGAAAAAACAGCGAAACAATACTGTTGTTCGTCGGAGTTTCCCGGCAGTTCCCGACTGTTTGTGTAGTCGCGCATACTGCTTGGCGGCCATATGGTCGCGGCTTAGACACTGCCAATGTTGGGAGTTCTGGTATATATCTTACAAGCGAACACAGTTTAAAGTGCTCGTATTCCGTTTATTCGGAATGCTCAAATCACGTGCCGTTGAACCTTGAGCAACACCGGTAGTCTGTGAAGCGGCTATAAAATGTCATACCTGTCCCAAACACATCAACCACACACACACACAACCTACTCTGCCTACACGGACCCAAATTGGCACTCATCAATCACACAGGCAGGGCGCAGAGACACTGACGCCGGACTGCGTCGGAAAATGTCATCGCATAAATCACATTATGTCGAAACGAACGTCGGCAGCTTGCGAGCATCATCGCATTGGCGCGAACGGGGTGAACTTGCGCACGGGGTAAATTTGCATTTCATGTATCTCGAAAAGGGATTGAACGATTGAAACATATTTTTGCCATAAGTTATGAAAGTTATTGCAATTATTAAAAATTGGTGTGTGGATATCGAGTTATGATGTGTTGACCTTCGAATTGGACTTCGGAAAAAATCATTTGTATGTCTTATATTCATGTTTGCCAGTTTGATGTTGTTCTGTGATCGTTTGTTCATGTTATGGTGTTGATGTATATTTCGGATTCTCGCGTGTGATTTCGCAACTCCGTGATTTGATTGGCTGTTTCGTGGGCAGCATGGACATGCATGCGGTTTGTCGACGTGCGGCTATTCTCGTCGTGATATTGGAGTCATCCATCATCTCCGGCCGGGGTGGTGGCTAAGACACAGCAGCAGCATCGCTGCCACATTGCACTAAAAATGTGAGAACCGGTTATGGCCGGTCCGGGGCCGGGGACCGGTCGTCTCTGGCAAAAACATTCAAATACAACCCAATTTGTACGGATCAAAGCATCCGGAAACCGGGGTTTTTCGACCCAGCATTTCATGCTCGACGCGCACGGCACGTGCGCACTACTCGATTTGATATTAGAGCCGTCGTCGTCGTGGCGAGTTACGAGAGGTGGCACGACACACACACAAAATACACACTATACATTCATTGGACGTGATCATTTTGTGAATTTTTCTCGATCGAATGTAGTATAAAACAACCTGAAATTCAACGACAACTTATAATGGCTACATATATATTTTACAATTTTTCAAAAGTTTATCATCTTCCGATTTCCTTAATTTTTTTTATTTTTTGGTTATTCTAGATTACAAGCAGCTGTTTCTTTGTTTAAATCGAAGCTTCAAAGATGCTAACTTACATTCTCAAACAGACTGAAACACGATTTATCATCATGAAAGTGGTCGGACAAAATGATTGAAATATGCAGTGTTTGAAGGATAGCTTATTTATCTATAAATGAACATTTCGAATATGAAAATAAATTCGGGACGGGCATCCCTGAATCCCAGCATATCCACATTTAGCGCTAAATACAGATGATGAACGGTGAATTGATGAATTCCAGTTGAAAGTTCATGTCCAATGCGATATGAAGTGGAAATATGTTGATGTTCTCATGAAAGTCAAGATATGACCCACTCTCATATCTATGCGGCTTCGGTTGTGGAACGATTTTTTCCCCACTACACATTTCGCACGCAGCTCTCGTCTGATGCGAGAGCGCACGAAAATCCACAGCATACTCACGCGCACTGTCAAATATAGCACAGATTTTCTGTGCCATCGACACAGTGAAAGTGCTGTGAGCGATCCGCCGACCGAACGGGCGACCCGCCCGCCCAACACCACAACACAAACACACCGACACACACACACACACCGACACAGCCAGCGAGCGGTGGCGGAATTTCATTCATTCGGGAGTGCTGCGCGAATTCAATTTGAAATAAGTACAGCGAATGAACAATGCACGTTTCGCGCGTCCGGTTCGTTCGGTTTGGTTTTTGCATTCCGATTTGGCGGTGGTGGGCGATGCGGGAAACGTGTTTTCATTCGGGTTCTTTTTTTCGGCCGAAAATACACACAGCGAGTGCGGTTGGATTGAGGGACAGAGAGGTTGTGGGTTGAGGTGTGGGTTACTACAATAACTACCGCTGCGCAATGTCCGTTGGCGGTTGATGTTGTGTTGGTGATAATTTGGGGCTGCGCGCGTTCACCGAAAGAGCTTCCGTTCTCATACCGCAAACCCAGCCCGCTCGATAAGTCAATAACAGACTGCGCAGTCAGTCAACGAAGGTAGGCCAGAAGCCTCAAATGGTTCGAGGATTATTTATTTTCAATAGAATATTCAATTTTCCGCTTACATATCCGAAACGCAAAACAACATGAGAATTGAATGAGAAGCCGAGAACATTCTGGATCCGCACCGTCATTTTTAAAATCCAAATGCGCATTGTATACAGGGATCACTGAACATATGAATTCTATTTAGTTTTTTCTTGAGATCAATTTTTTAGCCTTTTATGTTTCATCGAATTGCGAATAACGCAGTCGATTCTCGATTGAATATGAACTTTGGATTTGTTCTTGTTTTGTATTTTTTCGATATCAGATCTGGTAGAAGTACAGCCAGACATACTGACAATATCTACCATGAGTGTTCCGAGTGCTTCGAGCGATCATTGGCCTTCTGTTGTTATCTGATTGACATTAATTCGAGCCGAATGTGTATCTACGACATCAAAAATCATTTTGGCATCATTGGACCTTACACCAACTGGCCTAGTTTGATGCTATTGTCGATCAGCGGACACACGGAAAAAAAATATGATTCGAAGATGGCCCTAGTGTTATTGATGGCCACTTTTCGTTCAAAATGATCTAAAGACCATTCTTTCGAACCTACAGAATAATTTGTCTCGATAGCAAACTTTTACCCCTTCGGAATATTCTCATCTTGGTTGGACATGTCTGAAAACCGCAGCATTCGTGCAAAAATTTCCAAATCAGTGTTTTCGTTTAGACAACACGCTTCGAATCGCCCTAAAACCTTGCATTTTTTATATTCAAAGAAATCGATGATTCCCATAGCCGTATTCTTTGGGATCAGCAGAATTATAATGATTCGATCCATATTATGACTATACCCACAATTTGTTTTAGCGTTATGCGGAGCTTTTAGTATTGTCATTGCATATTGTCTAAGAATATAGTGAATTTTAGTTATAAGCCTGGAACTGGAACACGCGAAATTTAGTCCATTTCAATTTCCAACCAGAAAAAAAATATATATTATTGTTCCGTATTACCTAGTCTATCATTATATTTTCCGTGATAAACTTGGAAAAAAAATATTTGCACAGAATATGAACGAAAAAAAAACAGCACGCTAGGACGAATGGTTCAGCAGTTCAGCCTCTATAGATACATCGATCACTGTAATATTGAAGTGATTAAAATAATGTTATGTTCACTGACTTATTGGGTGCGGTGAATTCAATATGTCAACATCATAATCATTTAATATTTCTGCACTTTATGTTGATTCAAGTGTTGGAATAGCTCATGACATCGTTTATAAGTTAACATAAGGTACAACAAGAGGCTAACCAATGCTCAGAACAAATATTTGCTAAATATTTACAATGACTTGTACACATGCTACGCACATATACATATATAGACTCACATACATATACACATACAATAAGTACACACTCAGCAATCGCAGACGTTTTATGTGCGTTGCTGTATGTTTGCCCAACGCATGTCGTATGCTTTGGACGATGTAATTATTGTTGCGTGTGTGTGTGAGTGTGCGCTCGCTTTTATTCAAATCACCGGTTTCCGAACAGAACGCACACACATTACATATTTCGGTCCGCTGACAATTATCCGTATTATTATTCGTGAATTATGCGCAGTCTCGTTCTTATGAGCATAATAATACATATTGGGCCATGTCACATTACATATAAATGTACACACGTTACTAAAGATTCGAGCGTTGCGATATGCCGAGACCAAATATAAATATATTAACAGCAGCCATATTGCGTGTATTATATTACGAAAAAAGGGAGAATTTTCCCGGACAAAAATGCTGGAATGGTGCCTCATGTCAACAAATTGTAGCGATTCGTGAAATAAATGTTCGTCCCAAATGTGTAATTGGACATATATAGATGCTGCCCATATGTAATTCATGGAGCATGCCATCCAGGTGTATGACTGGAAGCGATTTCGTCATGTACTGTTTCTGATGCGAGAATTTCCCAACGATTTATCATATGATTCAGCTTTGGTGGACCATTTTTATGAGAACTATGCAACTACATGCATATGCGTTCAGTTCGTGACACTCTCGAGACACTGCGTAATTATGTTCATCAGTATACGTTATTCTACACTAAACATCCAATGTCCATAGCAGTCTACTGAACCAAACAGTTTTATACACAAAAATAATTCAACTCAATTTCAAGTTTCAACGAACTTCTGCAACATGCGAACATTTGTACACACTGAACATTAACACGCACACATGAACACGAACACACACACGCGAGAGTGCTCGCACTCGACCAAGAACACGAGAGGAGCACCCGCTCCTACGACGCGTCATTTCGAAGCGTAATGACAAATTTAATTGGTGAAAGTTTCGTTGTGCCACACTACGACACTACTGCGATCTGCGCGCGACGCGAAGCGAACGACGTCTCGCAGACTTTTCTGCATACACGCGCGCCGGCTCGCGATGTCAACATAACTGTGTACATAAATTAGTGAATTATTTCAACACTCGTGTGCCACGGCCACGACGGCACTCACACAGTCTAACTTTGGGCAATGCGAAGTGCATTAGTAGAGAGCGCAAACACGCGCCCGACGTCTTGGTTTGTTTTTTGCACTCGACAAACAAACGAAACTGTGTTCAGTCGGGGGAGGCGCGTAAGAAGCAAACTTGTCGCTGAAGCGCGCGCGACAATAATGTCATTAATTTTTCGATATTACACTCGCTACTTGAAACTTCTATTCTGGCTGGAAATGTCTAAGAATATTCCTATTTTCATTAATTAGTCTAGAGACTGGTTGGCTTGATGCGTAGGATGCTTACTGGTAATAAGCAATATCGTATTCGATATTAAATTCCGGAAAAATAGAACACCATCAAATCGATATAATCGACAATGTCCCATTCATTCTTCACCTTGGAGTTGAATTCAATGCGCACGCCTTGCAGCAAAACCTGTTCGACACAAAACGTAACCGACTTGCAGTGTGGCAAATGACATGCGTTTTACACGTGTTCAAATGGCGCCAACGGGTGGTGCAAATACCCCAAAGCATTTCGAACGGTTGCCTTGACATAATGTTAACTTGGCAAGTTGATTTACGGTGTCGATACGTAGTGGCACAACTTACGGAGGTGTCAATTGCTCCGGGCAAACGACGAGCGAGTGCATAGTGAGTTACATTATGTTCTCGTAACTGGCATATCAACGGAGTATTCGTATCAGGTGAACACGATTGCAGTTTCATGCATACACTATCTTGATATACTTTACATTGGATGGTTTCTCTTCTCTTTATTATGTAAACTGTAATTACGCTCGCGTTTAGCCACGTTCGACGAACACATTGCCTCCTGCTGTATTACAGGGTGACCTCATACATAAGCAGGAATCTTTCAGCAGCTATAACTTACAAACCAGTTGTCTTATGAAGCTGAAATTTGGCATACGGAAATATCGTTTATTTCTTCACATGCACATGAATTTAACAATCTTAAGATATCTTCTATGAACAATATATGCTAGAAAAACTAGTCAGGAGCATGTGATATTCTCAACAATTGGTAGTCAAGTAATGGTTGGAAGTTGGAATGTTATGATGTTTTTTTTATGATGACGAGAAATACTAAAAGTGACTTTGGTGGTACGAATTGAACGAATAAGATTTGTTTGCAGAAAATAAGCTGCACAGAAGAACAAATGAGTTCTAATATGCAAAATAAATTGTAAAATGTTACTTGATCTCAAGGCTAATAAGAGTTACACTAACCCAAATAGTTGACTTAAACCATGCCAAAAAAAGGAGCACAAGCTATAATAATTTGAAAATTCCAATGATACATGATTGTTGAATGACGTGACAGAAGTCTCGTCTTCGTCTGCCGATGCCTCAAACAAGGTCTCTCCGTTTTTATATGGTGAAATCACCGAGCTCTAATGTGCTCGATAATTTTTCAATTGTTTTTCGAAAGATGAGGATGTGTAGACAATTCCAAAATTCCCGAATTTTTTTGGTCAATCCAGTTAAAAATAATGACCTTTATACTGAGAACGAAAAATATTCGATTTCACTTCCCAATTTGGATTTCGAGTTTGGAATAGCGCCTATAACTATTCACTGAAATTACTTACTTTGTACAATGTGTGGATACTTAAATGAAAGGGAATGAAATTGTCTACAAATGATATCACGTCTTTCGAAAAAATTTAAAAAAACGAGCGAATTGGAACTTGACAATTTTACCATATATAAACGGAGAGGTCTTGTATAGGGCATCGTCAGCCGAAGATGAGACTTGTGTCACGCGATGTTGTGTGTATAGAATACTGTTTTTTCAACAAACCTGTATAATTGGAATATTCAGATTATTATTATAGCTTGTACGCCAAAACTGATTGAAAAATGATCGAAAAATAAAATCCCATTTGTTTGCATTATTTGTAGAGATAGAAGTTATGCTCTATGGATTGAATGTATCTCTGCACGCATGTGGTACGATTTCAGATATGATACCCCTTTGGATTAATTTTGCTCTAAAATGTTGACCATCGGACGCAAAGCAACATGGTAATTTTGCAGGCCAAGATCCACATAGACAAATAAACAGTTGTGATGCCCTCAACATTCCAGCAAGACACGAACGTGAAGCTAAGACACGAACGTGAAGCTAACGATTTCAATCTAATTTAGGGTCATATACATGTAGTTGTTTCTAGTTTGTCTAAATTCGATGTCCTTATTGCTTCAAACAGCCTTTTCAAGAATACAGATCAATTGGTCACTCTGAATATTATCGGTGTTGGCTCCAACCTATAGGTGAAATTTAGACCATTTATTCCAGAAAATCGAAGTAGGAAAACGAAATTTAACCTTTTCTAACAAGATTTAAACACCCTAGCATTTGTTGTCAGATATGCTATGCTTGGTCATATCAGGAGACATATCAACAGAATGGTGCACATGAATATTTGTATTCATTGGCTGGATCCACATAATTATGTTCGAATTTAAAAAATGGAATGTATTTTCTATAAATAATCCGCTCTACTGAATATCGTTGCTCGCACACCCCACATTGTCGCCGCACAGTTCCGGGCTATCCGATGCTCGGGGGTTGGACTTTCAGCAGTCGCATCCCACGAGAATTCACCTGCGAGAATAACACCGCTACGCTGTGTTGTGTTCAATTTGATCGCGAGCACACCCAGCGAGCGAACGCGAGACAAAGTATTCATTAGGAATATATACAGCAGCCGTCGTCGTCTGACGTCTTCAGGTGCCCTTCGTGTGAATATGCGCTCGAGGGCGAGCCGGGCACTTTATAAATTTAATGGAGAGACACGCGGCGCGACTCGACGCGATGTTGCCGAGCTGCACAGCGCCGGTCTAGTCCGAAGTGGAGTGAGGCGGACATAATAATGTGAGAGATTATATACGGTTCGGCATTTGTTGTGTGTGCTCTGGAAAAAGCGTCGACACCGTGCGACGTAACTCAGCGAGCAGTTGGCGGCGAGGTGTCCTCCTCGCGCTGAAACCCGACTAATAAATAACGATGGGAAGTTAATAATCGGTGACGGACCTCGCGGTCGTCGTCGTGGTTAGTTGTTTATATGGTAATGGATGCGACGGTTGATCTACTTGTGCGCTCGTAAATTGCGTCGTCGTCGACAATATGCGCGCCGGTTTTTTCGTCGGCACATGTTTGGGGTATAAAAACGCTCGCGTCGTAATATTTTTCACATTATACAGGTGAACAACATGCTTCATAATCATAATCATATACGCTGCCAACAGCTGACGCTGCGCTGTAATTCAATGTTGTTCTGTAACGACGAGATATTATATGGCCCTCTGTTCCGGCTGAAACCAAAATAAACTGCAAGCCTCTAATGCACATGTCATCCACATTACACGCGCGGGCAGGGTGTGACTGCGGCGCCGAGCTAATGATGTTGCCAGCTCGATGCCAGTGTGGAATTTACGCTGAAAAACTCACCGTTTGACACCCCAAGGGAATGTTGATGTGACGCTGCCGAAAATTCCGAGGCGAGGCGAGTTGGGGGAGCATCGTCATTTGTTCTCATAATTTTGCGTCAACACGGCGGCGAGCTGTAATGTTCATGAACGTGTCTGTTTGTGTGCATATGTGATCAGTGGCGTAGCCAGACCAAATCGAATCAACAAAGATGAAAATATAATGTGACATACGTTTTAATAGTATTTTCAACACGACTCCAGTGCTTGTGAATTGAGACAATTTCCAATATAGATATCATTGGGTACGTTCATATTACACTAAAGGATCACGAAACGTTCTCAAAAGTCTTCATCAATTTATTGTACGATTATTGTTTACTGAGATATTGATGTTAAAACTCGAAATATCCTTTTTCCAATATGGTTGTTGATTTGAAATAGTTTTTTCCAAGTTCGTTCGTAATGTTCAAAAACAGAATATATTTTCCACTCACTGCATTCATGGCTATTTTGCGGAACTCGTGGCATTAACAAAATAACTATCACAACATCTCTTAACTAGAAACATCAAGCTTGAAGTATACATTGGTTTGACTCCGATACGACCATTATGAACGGAGTTGAAAGAACTGCAACAACTGGGGCCCATTCCACCAATGCAAAGTACTCTGCGTTTCACATTAGTACACGTGCAAATGGAAAAGCAAAAGCAAATTCGCAAATTTGCAATGCGAATTTGCAAAATGATGTGCGAATTTCGTCAAAAGATCATTCGCATTGCGAAATTCGCGCTGCTTC
>JANTBZ010043340.1:0-11956 GCA_024741255.1 Exechia fusca
ATTTTGTTATTATTCGTTCTATTGAAGAAGTTACGCTACAAAACGTTTGTCCGGGTTATTTCTGGTCACCCTGTATATTATGTTATGAGTTATGATCGTTCGAGTTAATATTAGCATAAGGCAGAGTTCGACATAAAGCTGTTGTAGACAACAAACAACATTGCTCGAAGGACAATATATAAAGTACATAGTATGCATTGCCACCGTTTCCAGTCACAACCGTTCACGGGCCTCATTTTCTCTTCGATTCGGTTGGGAACCGCTGGTCCCCCCCAACAAATTGACTGCGATTAAAGTTCATGCATGTCGCGCCGCCGCTCGTCAAAGCCCTTATAAAAACACAGTTTGGTCTGTGTCTGCACATGCGCCACACACACACACACACACGAATTGTGCAACCTGTTCGCACCTCAACACACAACAGCCAAACGAACGAAACGACACACGACTCGACTCTAACAGCCAGCTCCGCCGAGAGTTGGGGCTCGCTCGGGATATTTTGTAAGAAATATACGCTCGAGCGCGCGTAGAGCGTTTCATCTTGCACACATCAGCCATCAGTGTGTGTGTGTGTGTGTGTGTGTATGTGCGCGACGGCTGGAGGAGCTATGAAACTGGCGACTGGCGCGATGGCACACTCGCTATTTTTGAAGCCCCCGTTGTTTTGTGCTATTTTTAAGCAGTGTGGTGTTCGTCGACGACGACGGTGTGCTCGGCTTGGCTGCTGCTTGGCTCTCGGCTCGGCTCGGATTGGCTTGGTTGCTGCTCGCCCATGTGTGCAAGCAGTGGCGTATTCAGAGGAGCGGTGATGTTGGGTGTTAAACACAACCACAAATACGAGCTGGTTTTGATTGGAAAATGTCAAATTAATCGGCCAATGGATCAAACGTTAAACGAGCTGTTTAATTGACAAAATTCAGATATATCGGCCAATGGATCAAACGTAAACATTTTTTGTTCCTAGGATATGGACTATGTGGAGTATATTATAGTCAATTGGTATATTGTGTTAGTCCTTCGTGCCGCAATTGGTTCCTTGTTCAATTGAATCTCAATCGATCAACGTTTTCCACATTATCCTTCAATGATAATTGTGAGTGTTTCCTGGTGTGTATACACCAACAGTAAATACTAAATTGTTCACTAAGTCCCGGGAAAAGTGATGAAAACACAAACTCTTTGATGATAACTTTTTATATTCCTCTACATATTCTCATTCAAGGCCGATAGCCAAAATCCAGCGATCCTGAAATATCAAGATCACCTTCGAATAGTATTTGGCGCTAACCCTTGCAAAACCCCAATTTGTCTCGATTTATACTGCCTCATTCGTTCTCTGGAGACACCATTTTGAATTTGGAAATTGATACTAGTCAATCAGGAATCTTTATCTGCCAAACTTTTCTGTTTCCGAAACTATTTGGTGGACTTACTGATGTTTTCGTCAGTAAGCGACACATTTAGGCGTCGACTGCGCGCATCGTCTTCGGTGCCCGAATAGCAGGTACGGAGTTGTACCTGCACCACACGAAATAATACTTGTTTTGGCTCCTGCCGCATCAGAAAACAGTGCTACATCAAGAAACGAAAATCCCTCTTCTCCATTATTTGATGAACCGCGTCTTACAATAAACGACATAACTTTCAATGGCACTTCCGGAAAATTGTGTCGATTTGAGAGTGGTGGCACCAGAACACCGATTTTCCTGGGACTTAGTTTACCATGTAGTACAAACAAACATAGCATTTCGGAGCATGAATATCTCGGTTCTTCGGGCCGCGATTCAACGTTTTTAACAGTCGCATGCCCACGTGAATGACGCGCTCGCACCATACTTGTTCTCTTTGATATAACTCGGTGATTCGAGCGTGTCATTTTTGTGAGCATGCGACTGTAAAGCAGATTTTTGGGGGAAAATGTGAAGTGTTTCATATGATGAAACAAAACACAAGGAACGTGATTGTCCTCCGACAAATTCCATACCTCTCCCCCTTCGGAAAATCCTAGATACTCCACTGTGAGCAAGTCCCGCCGCGCAGCCACAAAGTGTGTGTACGTCGTACACGTCGTACGTGAACGTACGTCATTAGAGAGATTGCACGACCACGACACACGGCGTCGACGTTTGTCGACGTCGTCGTCGTCGTCGCCTCGGTCGCCTCGGTCGCCTCCGTCGTCGCAATACACGATTTGCAATTTATGATTTATGTCTATTAAAGATTGTTTGGGTTTCGGAGGCGGCGCGCACGGGTTGAAAGAGCCGCCGTGCGTTCACGCACACATGTTGCGCACACACACACTCGCACGCACGACGCGGCTCCGCATTTAGAATAGCGCGTAAGCGGGATCTTTTGTTACGATCGACGATCGACGACTGTTCGCGGTTCGCTTCGCTTTAGCGCGTATAGTAGCGATTTTTCGCTATGAATTTCTAATCCACGCACGACAATTACACACAGCATTCACGACGTCGTCTGCTGGCGGCTGGCAATCGGAACCGGTCCCGGTTCGGACGCGTGAGGCGCTACGGTAATCATCATTTGCGCGGCGCGCAGGTTCAGCTACGGGCACGGGCATTTTGTTGCTATATATTCGAGTTTGAGTTTGTGTTTGGTTTTGTGTATTGCCCAGATGTTTGGAAGGTATTTGAATTGATGAAATACGGGATCGAATGATAGCGAAGATAAAGTATGAAATGTCATTGATATGTCATGTAGTACTCCAACTGTTAAAATAATCTTCATTCTCTTCATTCACTCAACACTTTCTGCGATACAACAACAACCAACCCAACAATAATGTATTTTGTTTCGTTCAATTAATTTGACATGTCTAAAATACGAATAAATAATTATGTAGGAATTGGAAGATGTTGCTAGCAAGTTTTCTTTCCTGTTCTCCTTCATTGTTGTAAAATAGCTCGAAAGCCAAACATCCGGGCGCCCCAAAGTGATCGCCGTGTCCGCCAGTGTGCCCGCTAGCATTCGTGCGAGCCCACCCGATTTATGTGTCTGGTCTAGTCAGACGACAATATTCCAGTTTATCTCGTTTGCAATCGCGTCGCGAATTTTTCTCCTACTCCACTCCACTCCACTCGCATGCAAAAACTAAGAGCACTTTGTGGTCTGTGCGCGAGCGCGACACCTCGCGTAATAAAATCATAAATCTTCCACGTGAGCCATGCGCGCCATGCTCCAATCCAGAGCAGCTTTTGCATCCATTGTATTTCGTGTGTGCGAGTGCATCATCCGTTCGGCCGGTTGGTCGGTCTGAGTCTGGGTCTCCAGCTCGAGTCGTCGTCGTCGTCGTCGAGTGTTTTGGTCGCGTGCGGTGCACTCACGCATATCTTGCCTCCGAAATCGATCACGACACACGAACGCGAAAGCGCACAGCTCGTATGCGAGATATGCCGGTGCTCGCGACGAGTGCCTTGCGCGAGTGCATTCGCGAGTGCTTTGGGACCGGGCTCGCCGCGCACAGCAGATGAATAATGCGCTCAGTGCTCGATATACACTGGCGGACAGCTAATTGAGGATGTCTAATATAACGCGTAAAATGCATGAATAAGCGCATGTTAGAGCCCTGAGAGTGCTCTAGAAGGGTAACCGCCGATTTTACAATTGTGAACAGCCAATCAGTCGTCTGAGTGGTGCAGTGGTAGAGTGCTTGCCTCACGAGCGGGAGGTCTGGGGTTCGAGACCCGTGTTTGGGTGTAGGTTTTAGGATGTAGGATGTTGAATTTTGCCTAGGGTTACTTTTTGGATGAAAATCGATCATGAGGCCCTGCTACTCTTCAAATACAGGGAGAGTATAGAAGGGAGGCCAATACCTGTAATGGGTTGTATTGCCTCAAAATGATTTATTATCAACAGCCGAATTGTCTAGTGGGTCGTTTGTCCATGCTCTGAGTTGGTTAGTGGGTTGTTAGTCTATGTTCTGAGCTGTCTAGTGTATTTTGTTTGGCTGTTCACTGTTGTCAAATCTCAGTTGGCCATTCACAATTGACAGTTCAAGTAAAATCCTCTAGAAGCTCTTGCAATTAGAGATTTCGAGAAATGCAATTAATTTGGATGCAGCATGCGTTTTGACGAACATATTTCAAAAATAAAATAAACAGTTTTGAGGCTGAAACATGCGTTTTTACGTGCATTGATCTCGTGAAATATGTTATTTTCAATCCGACGGCCACCAGTGTAAATGTTCATACCATAGCATATACGAGAGTACTTATACCTCTTTTAGTATAAGCGAATGCGACGCGAGCAAACGAATAATGTTCAATAAATTATCGGCGCGCGGGCACTTTCCGCGGGCTCTGGCCATGTTTGTGTGTGTGTGTGTGTGTGATTTCAAGAACACATCAGCGCCAGTCACAACGACAGTACAGTATAGCATAGTATGCTGCAAGAGCGTCGCTGTGTGTAGGTAAATGAATAATATGCACATAGGCCTAATTTATCTGAGAGAGATACAAGCGCCGCGCTTGCGCTATCGAGACAGGAACCGGCCTGAATACAATGGCGTTGGTTGCATGTTGCATCGGCAGAGTCTGCCCTTTTCCAAGGCCGAGGCCTTTTCGCCACCGTCGTCAGTGTGCGGACGAGTGCCAGTGCGCACATGCATCAAGTTGATATTTTTGTATGTTTCAGTTTGGTGGTACACTTTGATCGAGTTATGTTTTATTTTGAATCTTAAAACAAAGATTCAAAAGTGATTGCGAATAATTAGATGCGCACTACTGTATATACTAAATTCAAAATACCTTTGATATAACTATATATTTATTCTATTATTCTTTCCTCTTGCAGATATTCGGCCCGAAAGTGGTAACACTGCGCCGCAGTGATGGTCACGGATTTGGCTTCACGCTGCGACACTTCATTGTTTATCCACCGGATTCATGCATCGTAAGTTTCCATCTCCCCTACTGTTGCTATACTGCATTACACATTTACATCAGCTAATGTATTCGCAATAATGCAATGAAGTACATACAGTGAATAATGCTATTATATGGGTGCTGTTGAAGTGCGTGTTTTCGTATCGTTTTGCGATACACCGATGATTTAGCAGGCTGTCTCGTGTATTGTTCGATTGCATTAAGGTTGTTGAATGAAGCAATTGTTTTCCGAAACAATGAACATGCACCAGGTTTAGCATATGAAAGCACCTCTTCGCGTTTTGAAGTTGCATCTTGAACAAACTACTAATGCTAACTACTAGTAGTTAGTTAACTACTAACTACTAATTCAAAATTCAAGTGACTTTTAAGAATATAAACGAACAGTCGAATTGTCGCATTGAAACTATCGGTACAAGTCCTAATCGATGTGTCATATTTCATCTACAATTTTGAATTGCTTTTTGTTCGAACCGGCCTGCTCAGACTAGTCCAGCATCTCTAGAGTCAAGCATTAGCCAGCTATGTATTATATTATAGGAATATCACTCCTCACCCTCCCCACCCTCGCAGAAATCGACCAGCGCGGACGGCTCACAAAAGCAACAGCAATCGTCGCCCGCAACGGCAGCCAACGCTTCGGTGGACACTTCGGTGGCCAGTTCCGGCAGCACTTCGCTGCAGCTCGTCCAGCCAATGGAGACGGTGTTCGTGAAGGAAGTGCGCCCGTATGGACCGGCCCACTTTGCCGGTCTGCAGAACGGCGACCGGCTGCTGTCGGTCAATGGCATGTCCGTCGCCGGAATGCCATACAATCGGGTGGTGGCGGCCATTCAGCAGGCGCCGCCGACGCTGACGCTGCACGTGGTGCCGAAGGAGTGCGATATTCTGCAGACCGTAAGTAGATTATGCGATATTTTGTTTCAATGTTCGATGATATTTCACTAGATTACGATTGGAAATGACATATCAGGGATATAAGATTTATTAATTCAACGACAACAAAGAATGAACGGCACTGCATTGTTGTTGCAAAATTATGTTTTCCACTGACACAGTTCAAATATGATGACACTGCATTGTCAGTGCAAATTACATCACAGAATCACTGTTAATCTTCCGCTTTCGATTACAACAACAACAACTTAGTGTCGTCTTCCATGATCTTGTCAGATACAGGAAGGCAATATAACTTCACTTCCAGCCCAAAATCTATAAATCGAACAACAATAACATATTATCATGGTAAAACGTTGAACTTAACTTCATATCGTATGTTTTGATAACGCCAAGTTGGAATAGTGAACTTGAGAACAAACATAGATGGATTATAGTTGTTGTTGGTGAAGTCCGAAGTCCATTATATTCGGAGTTATTTAACTAAGAAACTCCAACCCAGATCATCAACAGGCCCTTCAGTTAAAAATTCGGATCTAACCCTAATCCTTATGCCTTTCACAGTACTTCAGCGAAACTGCACACAATCCCGAAACGAACCAGCGACCCAAACAGCCACCGCCTCAACAACAACAACAACAACAATTAACGCACAGCGTACCCGCAGCATTTCAGCCTCAGTTCAAACCAACCATCCAAAAACCGCACTTCATTGCCCCTCCTGCCCCACCAGCTTCGACCGCCTTCGCCCAAACCGCCCAGGCCCAGCATCCTGCCGAAGGTGCGCAACAGCGCCGCCTCGGCGACGAGCCACCTTCCGTCGTCCACCATGCCCAGGCTACCAGCAACGTCGGCGGAGTCACCCGCCTCCAAACCGCACCCGCTTCGCTGCAGGCCGTGCATGCGCACGTGGCGCCCCCTACGCACGCCACCCGACGCGACGGCCTCGGCTCGATCATCGCCTACGATCCGCATTTCGCCCATCTGCAGTTCCAGCAGCATCAGCAGCAGTACCATCCGCATCCTCATCCTCAACTTCATCCTCCAGACCGTCGCGAATCCTCCGCCTCGGTGGCCTCCTCGCTGGGCTCTTACGATTCGGCTTCGACGCTGACCAACTACACCGGCGACCAGTCCCAGCCGCCCACCGATTCGGCCATCATTGCGCGGCTGCGACGCAGCATGGAGCAGAAGGAGGAGTTTCTGCGAGCCAGTGACAGCTCGGCTGCGACGGCCGGGCATCGCGAATTCTATGCCCGGCCGCAGCGCATGTCGAAGACGGTGTGGCCGCCGAATGACTTCGAGGCGGCTGTGTATAAGCCGAGGGCCCAGTCGGTGGCGCCATCTGTGGCGGAGGATGTTGCGAAGCCTGGAGTTGTCGATCAACCGCAGCAGCAGCAGCACCAGCAACATCCGAAACAACAGCAGTTCATGCAGCAGCTTCAGCAGCAACAACAACAACAACAACAGCCACAACAACAGCTACCATTGCCGCCCCATCGGCTGGCCAATCTGGTGGCGCGTGAACAGTTCTACAACGGAGTCATTCAGGAAGAACAGCAGCAGCAGCAACGCCAGCAGATGCAGGCGCAGCAAGCCGAACAACAGCATTTGGAAGAATCGAGCAACGAGTGAGTTTTTTTCTTCTTCAATATTTTGGATTTCGAAATCCCACATTACTAACGTCCGTTGAGCGGTAAATATAACCTCAAAGTGGGGCAATGTGGCATAACTTGGTTACTTTTTTCTTGAAGCGAAGCAAATACCCGATCCTGAATGACTCCAAAATAAACTAATTTATTCCGAATCCATATCGTTCCAGACGAATGCGCTCACCGCCGCCGGGCGCCCTTCACATGGTGTCCGAACGAACCAAGCAGTTCGAGTCCGGCAGGCCGTTGTCGCCGGACGGCAGCTCGGTCGATCGAACGCAGCTGTTCCAGAGCGAACTTTGCCGGTTGGTTGCACTCACTTGAACGACAACGACTTTTAATCGAATCGTATTGACTGAATATCTGTATTCCCACACTTCAGAATCAGTACAAAACGAGTGGTCCCGAATGTGGCGCTGCGCCGAAAGGAGTTCGAACTGAAGGCCAACGAGAACAACGAATGGCGTCGACTGTCTTCTGGTAAGCATTGCGCATTTCCAACTGAATCAATCTTCGCAAATCTGTCCTATATTTAACTTTTTGTTTTTTCTGTTTATCCGTCGACGACATTCGGTTATATTATCCACATTTTTTTTAGGTTTCCAACGAATTCCGCTCCTAAATATCTTTACCCGTACCAAAAGTGTCAAGAAAGGTTTGAAAATGAACATTGTCATCACACAAACACGAACAAACACAGTGTCAAAAGCGTGTCAAAGCGAAATAGCTCCTAATTCGATGGAAATTAGGATTTAGATGAACTACGTGTGTGGTCAATGTTGTCTCTTTAAAACCGATCTACTCAATCCGATATAGATAACTAATCTCCGTTGGCTTTATTCGTTTCCTAAACACTGTGACAACCTATTGATGTAACAAGCTTTTACAGAAGTACACGATTGTAACGCTAGCTAGTTGTCTAAGTTTGACATAATTTGTATTCTTGAGTTGAAAAAAGGTACATTGCTAATAATGACAGTTGGTTCCAGAAATGGTCATACATACCACAAGAAAACCAACAACAACATGAATAAGAATGTGTGTACAATTCAGCTAACTAGTTCGTATCAATATTGTAACTTTGTACAAGCTTGTTAACACAATTCCAGAATTGGAGGCATTCATCACACACACAGATACACTGAGACACGTTGTATTGTGGCGTACCAATTTTGTTGTTGTAATCGTATTACTCACTCCCCTGCGAATCGAACAGAACCGACAATACCGAAACAATTTCCACCACCTCCACCTCCAATCCAAACGTCGACGATGCGTCGATCCACCCAAAGCAGCACAAACTTGCCGGTTCTGTCCGAGCTTCCGCCACTTCGGCCACCGCGATTGCGCAAGAGCAGCGAATTCTGGTCGACAAACGTCGACTTTGGTGGTTTTGCGCATGAGACGGCGACGGGCGGCAAATTGAAGAACAGTCTGATGCATGTGCTGAAGCGCACGATTAAGTCACTAATGGTCGAAAGTAGGTGCTGCCATCTGTGTGTTTTCGAAATAGTCGATTAGAGTGTTAGATCATGTGTGAACACTCGAGTTTTCATAGACACAACAACAATCATCGGCCAGATCGACCACAGATCGTCGGTCATTCGTTAGTCTTATTAGACCAATCCCATCGACATTAGTCAACATAGTCCATATTCGACATTGTCAACGGATTTTCGTTCGTGATTAGGCGTTTTTCGTTTGATGTTCTGTTGTTCTAACCGCGTACGATTCTATGTCATGCTTTTACTATTATTTTTGAATATCGTATCTCACTACTTTCCCACAGACGAGCCGACAGCTGCTGCTGTTGCCGATAAGGCTGCAGCTGCCGCTTTGGCGTCGCCGCAATACAGCGATGCCAACTCCATGCGAACTCGTTCGCTGTCCGTCGACTCAACCTCACTGGCAGCGGACGCCTCGGAGCTGAGCGATCAGTTCAATGCCTACCAGTATTCGGGCAGCGGTGCTGGTGCTGCAGATGGCAACGATTTCCGGCGCAAAAAATCCGGCGGTTCTACTGGAACGACGGCATCGTTGTCGACAGTCGGACCGAATGGCGAGCACATCAAACATATTGGCGGTAAGTTGGTCGATTCGACGCCGGATGGCTTCTTATCAGGAACATGTCGTGGCTAGTGATTGAAAATGCTTTTATGATCATAAACAATTGGTGATATCTTGATTGATTGAACATGCGTTGTTTGATGAATGATTGGTTAGGGTATCGTTCACCTGGCGCCAGGTTTTTATTCACCACGACAAAGTTTGTGTTCCAATTTTTCGCGAATTATGCTTCTATTCAATGCGCAATCAAGCCCTGAATAATACGTTGGAACAACGCAACGTTTTAGGGACATCATGTCTTTTTAGGATGTCTCACGGACATCTACATCAAGATGATGATGTATAGTATCAATATGAAATGTGTTTTCACTAACGTTACTATGACAATTATATTGTATGGAGTAGATGCCTCTAAAACATCTAAATATTCAGCGGACATCTCTGCGATGTTGTATACAGATCTTGTTTGCGCACTGACTACGATTTCTGGTCTGGTTTTTAATTTTGTTTGTTACAACTGCGTCATTGCCTATCGCGCTCCATTGAAATCGCTGTCGCCACAAAAAAACGCGTTTTGCACCTGCTCAGTCGAAGACGATTCAACTAGTCAGCAGCAGCAGCAATACGACGAGCAGCTGCTGCGCGAACTGAAAGTGCTGCATCGCAATCAGACCATCATCACTGGCGGCTCCGACAGCTCCGGATTCATATTCGATGGCTCTCCGGACGGCGAGATGCCCTTCGATTTCGGCTGCGTAAACGATGCGATGTGCGCCTCGTGGCCAACGGCTCAGACGTTCGTGCTGGACTGCATCGCGGCCGAGCAGCAACAGCAGCAGCAACAACAACAACGAAGCCAAGCTAGAGTTCAGCGGAACGCCGCTGCCCGAGCCAAGCGTCCGACGTCGCTGGCGATCGCAGGTCGGCATCCACAAACCCTGGCATCCTCAACCATCCAAGATGGAAACTATGTTGTGTTGTACTAGGACTAGTAGATGTTGTGTAGATCGATCGGTTGCCTGAGCAATGTGCCGAGCTCAGTCATTGTTGTTGTCGTTGTTGTCGTTGAAAAGTATGATTCGATATTCGTCCATCCAGAGCCTCCCCGAGTCCAATAACACCGTATCCCGAGAAGTCTGATGCATATGCTCAACCCAAAGCATATCATACAGAGTATCTTATCTATCTACTAATATCGATTAACCAATGTTTGTGCGCGTGCGAGAGGATTTCATGTAATGTATAACACTAATTGAGCGACATCGTTAAATGGTTTTAATCAATAGACCAAATTGTGTATCTTGTCCTTTGTGTTTTGATACTTGAAAATGGTTTGGCTAGAAGACACGTTTCCTCGTCTTCAAGGACCCATAATTCAAAATGGGATCCTATGCTCTTCACTCTTTTGTGCTTTATCATCGATAAGTTCAGAATAACAATTGAAGAAGTGTAGAAACCATTGTATTTTCTAGAATGAAGTTATAAGTCCTAGCTAAACCATCGATTCCGATCCTAAGGACAAGCTTCGCAATCCGTCTGATTCACCCCCATCATTCGCCCCCTAATCGTTCGTGTCCTTCGTCTCAACACCAAACCAGGCACCAATGTCATTATGAGACGACAGAAAATGCCTGCCGATCCGGCGGAAGCCGCCGCCTCCTCGAACTCCGCCACCAATTCGGCCAACACAACGCCGACCAACGAGGACGACCGGCCGATGCGTCGCGTCTCGTATCTGCGCGCCACCGCGAACGACAGCTCGCTGCATCCGCAGTTGATGGACGCCGAAGCCAACTCGGCCGATGCGGACCAGGCGAATGCGGCTGCTGGTGCCGCTTCGCCGACCGAGTCGGACGGAGCGCAGTTGGCTCGTTCGCCGGAGGGCGGCAGCACCGGCGATCTGCCGGCGAGTGCACAGTCATTGAAGAGGTGAGTGAATTTGTGCATTTGTGCTCATTCTTGTGATGGGAAAATTCGACGGGGTTATCCATGGTTGGGTTCGATAAAAGGTACGATTCGGACTACGAACACAAAACTCAACACGTGTTATTTACGCGTACCCAAACTTACAGCAGCCGTGACATCGACAGGTCATTCACGTAATCATCCGAGTCTTGTTCGACCTGAGAATATATAGAGTACATATTAAATGGCATAGCACGGTGCATTGGAATTATGTCACATATTGATACATTTTCGACGTTTCGAAAATGCTATCGAATTAATATATTATGTCCAATGATTTATGAATAGTCTAGATTTCCGATTATACAGAGGCGAGGTATGAAGTGTTACTCCGAAAAGTTTTTATATCTCGTTCATTTTTGAACATTTAAACTTGAATTTTTAGCACGTTATTGTCCACTTCACCATTAATATGAATTTCACCCCATTTTTTCATGAGACCAATTTTTTACCCTTTTATGGCTCATAGAATTG
>JANTBZ010043351.1:0-11953 GCA_024741255.1 Exechia fusca
ACAGTTCCCAGTTTTTGACGACGCGTTTTGATAAATTTGAGGTGCCGCTTCGGGGATTCGAACCAACAACTTTTGATGCCAAAACCCGACTACGCTACCCACTCTACCATCGCGTCGATTATCGATTATCTCATTTACTCCCTCATTTCTATCCATTCCCAATGAAAAAATCAACTTACCGGATCCTGCGCGGACTTCATGTACGCCGCCGCCGCAGCATTCTGCTGCTGCTGTTGCTGCTGCTGCTGCGACATCTGTCCCTGACCCTGTCCCTGGTACTGCGGCTGCTGATTGATCGCCAACAGCGAGAACTGCGACCCAAATCCGGTCATCTGTCCTCGCTGCTGCTGCTGCTGCCCGACTCCGGACTGTCCGACCGCACCCGGCGGTCCCCCGTGCCCGCCAAACATACCGGCATACGCATTCTGCGAACCCACCGCACCCGGTCCCGCCTGCGGCCCCCCAAAGAAGCCACCCGGTCCGCCGACCGCGGCCGCCGCCGAATTCGAGTAGTAGCTATTGCTCTGCATCTGCGGCGGTCCCGGCTGATACATGCCCATGAACTGCTGACCGTACGGCTGCCCAATCGCACCGGCCGACTTGCTGCCAATCGGCCCGATCTGCGGCGGTCCAACGCCGCCGCCAGCCTGGGGCGGCCCACCGACCACTCCCGGACCGCCACCGAGTCCGCCGCCGCCCGGCTTCACCACCGCCGCCGACATCAGCGAGTGCGCATTCGATGCGGACGAAATCAGCACCGCTCCGCCCTGACCGCCGTTCGGTCCGCCCTGGCCGCCGCCGCCGATGGCCGACTGGCCGCCGAACGACGACTGCGGCGGCCCGACGGCCGCGCCCATGCGGAACTGCGACGACATCGACGGATACATCTCCGGTCCGCCGGCGGCGCCAGCGCCCATCGTCGGCGGCGTCGGCATGAAGTTGGCGTACGGCGCCGCATTGGCGGCAGCGGCAGCTGCGGCGGCTGCGGCGGCCGCAGCGGCCACCGGACCGTAGGCGTGCGTCGGGAACTGCGAGAACTGCGAGCGACCGCCGTCCATCTGGAAGTGGCCGTACAGGCCCTGACCGGGCTGGCCGGACTGGGGGCCGGGCTGCATCGGCGACGGATTGTAGAGGACCGCCGGGGGCGACGGGATGGCTGACATGCTGCCGTACTGGGATGGATAGTAGGCAGGCTGTTGGTTGTTGGATTGTTGTTGTTGCTGTTGTTGTTGCTGCTGCTGTGCGTGCGAGCCCTGCGGAATGGGAACGGTAGAAACGTGTTGAACGTGTCGATGGGGCTGGATATGGGGTGGTTGTTGGTGTTGTTGTTGTGATGTGTTGGTAGTGTTGTTGTTGTTGTTGTTGGTGTGCTTGGATTGAGTTGTGGTGGTGCTAGTGCCTACATTTGAGCCCTGCTGCTGCTGTTGCTGCTGCTGTTGAGCGGCCAGCGCCTCGGCCACATGCTTCAGATTCATGCCGCCACCGGCGCCCGGATGATGCGCCGGTCCGCCACCGACGACGCCGTGCTGCGGACTGGGCGAGTAGCCGTGACCGTTGTCCACATCGGACCCCTGGTCACCATGGCCGGCAGCAGCCGCTGCTGCCGCTGCGGCGGAGACCTTGGCAAAGTGCTCCAGAGCCGTCGGATCGTTGGCGAACGCGTTGGCGCCGTAGCCGACGGGGCCGGGCGACAGGGCATGGCCACCGGGCGCCTGCATGGCGTGCACGAACTGGTGCAGATGCTGCTGCTGCTGGGGATGCTGTTGGTGATGTTGATGGTGCTGCTGCTGTTGTTGATGGTGTTGTTGCTGCTGCTGCTGTTGTTGTTGCTGTTGTTGTTGCTGCACAGCAAAGTGAGTGGCACCTTCCTGCTCCTGTTGTTGCTGCTGCTGCTGCTGCTGGTGCTGCTGTTGCGCCACGTGCTCCATCACCGTCGGCATGGCCGGCGCATTCTCCCACACCTTCTTGACGCTGGCGATCTTCATATTCAGATCGGCGGCAGACGGCGAGATCGTGCTATTGCTGGCCGATGCCGATGACTTGGCCGCCACGGCGGCGGCACCGCTTTGCTGCTCCGCTGCGGATGCCGCGGCGGCAGCTGCCACGACCGTCGGGGCGACCACAGCCGCCGCCTGACCACCAACCGCCTTGCCCGACGATGCCGCCTTGTTGTCGTCGGTCAGCTGCGACAGCTCCGACTCGAACGTGAAGCCGAGCGTCATGTCCTCCACATCCGATTTGGTGGTGAACGTCATGCCCTGCAGACTGCAGCCGGTCAGCGCGTCCAGCTGCTGCTGGTCGAGCATCTCCTGGAACGCACCGGCCGAGCCGCTCTTGAACACGTCATCCGGGTGCTTGTCCAGCTGCGAGCGCTGCTGCTGCTGCTGCTTGCCGGCTCCGCCGACTGCCGCTGCGGCCTGCGACGACTTGAACGCGGTGTTCTCGAAGATGATGGTCTGCACCGGCGGCGTCGTGCCGTCCAGCAGCATCTGCTCGGCGGCGCTCGACTTCGTCAGCTGTTCGAGCTGATCCTCCTCGTCTTCGTCCTCGTCGTCATCGTCGCCGGCGTCCACCACCAGTGTGGCGCCACCTCCCAACGGTTTGTCCCAAGCCGTTGCCGCGGTGCTGCCGTTCAGGGCGGCCACATTGCGCACGTTCGCCACGCCGCCGCTAAAGCGCGCCATGACCGATTTGCTGTCGGCCGCGGCCGAAGCGGACGATTGCCCGACAATCAGAGATGCCGGGATGCCGGGCGGCTTGTTGAGAGGCTGCGCGCCCAACGCGATGCCGGGCGGCAGTGATTTCTCGGTAATTTTCTTTGACGCCGTCTCCACCTTCTTGTCGGCGGCGTCTTTCGGCAGGCCCTTGGCCACGCACTTGGCGTCATCCACCTCGGAGCCGGCCGCCTTGCCCATCAGACCGGCCGTCAACGCCATCTGGCTGAGCATAATCTTGTCATCGATGGCTGCCTTCTCGCTAGCATCGCCATCGACCGCCGCCGCTGACGCGGACGTCGACGGACCAAACGGACTCTTGGTGCTGGGCGGTCCGTAGTTGTCGATGCGCTGCTTAGGCGCCGTGGCGCTCAGAGCATCGGGTACGGTCGCCACGCTGGCGGTAGCGACGGAGGCCGCAACTGCCGTCACGGCAGCAGCGGCTGCGGCACCAGTCGAGGAGTTGGAAGCCGCCGAGCCACGTCGCAATCCAGTCGGCTCGCCGCCAACGACGCGCGTGCCCAAATTGCCACCCGCTCCGCGGCCACGACGCGACGGTTCGCCACGTGGCGCCGGAGCGCTTTCCTTCTTGTCGGCCGACGACGGAGCCGACCGACGTTGGCCGGCCGCCGTGTGGTGACCCATAGCATTGCCGACCGTGTAGCAGGCGTCGTCCTCGCTGGCATCGCTCTCGCGTCCGCCTCGGCGGCTCCACTGTCCGCTGCTGGAGGATGAGGGCCCGCCGAAAGTGGTCCGATAGGCACCGCCGCCTCGTGACTGACTGCCAGCCGAGGCGCCGCTGCGGCCACCGGTGGCCGAGGTGGCGCTTGCCGATGACGCGGAAGCCGGAGCAGAGCCGCGCGAATTCGGACGCTTGGCGATAGATTTGATGTCCGCTTCCGCGCTGGACTTGACGGAACCAGCCGGATCCGAAGCAGCAGCGGCCACCGCAGAATGCTTCTCATCATCGGCCGATGGCGGCGACGCCGACACCGAAGACGCCACGCCCTGCGACGAGTGCGACGACACGTCGGCGCCGGTCGAAGCCGACTCGTTGGACGAATGCCGGTCGGCCGACATCATGCCCGAATCGGTGTCTTGCGAGGCGGTCGAGGCGTCGAACAGCTGGCCGGCGGATTTGTCCGCAACTGCGCAGGGAACGATGACAATGTCCGCCTTGTAGTCGAGCGGCTCCGACATGCAATCGGCCCAGTTGCCCGAGATGTCGGGCACCGCGATCTTGGGCAGCTGGTACAGCTGCTCCTCGTTGGCCGATGAGTTGGCGGAGCGGCGCAGATGGTGGTCGCCGACCAGCTCGTCGGCGGTCATGGAATCGGAGTACTTGCGGCCGCGCTGCAGGATGTGCTTGGGCTCGCTGGGCGTGGGCGCCGGCGGGGCGGCGTGCTCTTCCATTTCGTCCACCCAGTTGCCGATGGGCTGGTGGCTGATGTGGCCGCTGATGCTGCCGCCGCCCTGGGACGACTCGGACGTGGTGCGTTGCATGACGTGCGTCGGAGCGCCGCGTCCGACACGGCCATGGTGATGCCGGTCCTGATCGTCGTGATCGGAGTCGATGCGGCGTCGCTGGTGCTGCTGCAGATGTTGCGAGTCGTCGCCGCGCTGCTGCACGATGACGCGACGTGGCTGTGGCGGCGGCTGCTGCTGTTGCTGCTGCTGCTGCTTGTTCAAGTTCTGCGAGTTTGCGATGTAGCGCGGATCGTACTGTTGGGCGAACGGCACCGACTTGTCGGCCACAGCAACGGCACCGGCATTCTGGTTGGCAGTGGTATGTTGTTGTTGTTGCTGCTGACCTCGAAGCGGAGCGCCGGCGGCTGCTGCTCCAGCTACTCCAGTTGCAGGCTGCACCTGGCGCTGGAAACGCGGCGGCAGATTCGAGTGGAACTGCCGCGAGAACGGAACGCCAGACGTATCGACGACGCCGCCGCCGCCGCCGCCACCACCACCGCCGATGGGGGCACCGCCCAGGCCGGGCGGAGCGCCGCGCTGGTAGCGATCCTCGCGATCGTACTTGTCGTTGTTGTAGCGCGACGTGTACTCGCGAGTTGTCTGGTTGGTTTTGAGTGTCGCCGCTGACGAATCGACGCCGCCAGTTGTGGCCAACGAGGGGGCAGCCGCCAACTCGACTTCGGCATCCGGTGCCGGTCCGGTTGCCGAATGATTGGTGGCTGGGGCGCCACCGGCAGCCGCCGAAGCGGCCTCCTTCTCGCGCTGTTGCTTGCTCTGGATGCGCTGCTCCAGCTCGAGCAGCTTACGTGCGGCCGCCTGACGGCGCTCGGTCTCACGGCGCTCCTCCTCCTCTTTGCGCGCCTTGATGCGCTGAACCGTCTCCTCGTCGACGATTACGCGATGACCATTCATCTGTTGCTGTTGTTGCTGCTGCTGCAGAAGCAGCTGTTGCTGTTGTTGCTGCTGTTGCTGCTCGCGCAATTCGCGATCGCGTTGCTCGCGGAGTTCGCGTTCGCGTTGCTCCTTCTCGAGTTGCATGCGCTCGTACTCGTTGCGCTCGTTGCGCTCCTGTTCGATGCGCTCGCGCTCGGCGAGCTCGCGTTCGCGTTCGAGACGTTCGCGCTGCTCGCGGTTCCAGGCTGGCGGAAATGGGGTAATGGCAGAGAGATGAGGATGCGTTGAAGATTGTGATGTTTGGAGGACCACATTATTTAAGTCAGAATAACAAGAACCAACAATAAACGAAGAGAAACGATAACAAAAGCAGAAAAATCGAATAGTTGGATAACTGGTCAATTGGTGACATAATTGGTGACCCATGCAAAACAGCTTGTGTCTATATTAAAACACTATTATCTGTTATATTCCTATCAACTCACCCGCTCGCTGCTCCTCCTCGCGACGCTTCTTCTCATTGCCCGCGTTCTTGTTCGACTGCTTGCCGTTGCCCCCACCACCATGGCCATGGCCACCACCACCATTACTCCCATTGCCACTCTCCGTATCGTTCTCATCGTCCGAGAACGTCAGCTTTTGATTGTAATCAATCTCATCCGCGTGCGCCCATCCATCGTCCGCCGCAATCGCATCAATTCTCTTCAGCTCCTCCTCCCGAATAATGGGCCGCTGCAGCACCACCTCCTCCGGCTCCGGCATCAAATCGCCACCATGTCCGCCACGCGGATCCCCGTGGCCACCGCCGCCACGGCCACCGCGCTGCTGCTGATGGTGCGGCGGCGGCATTCGGCGATCACCGCCACGCTGCGAATTATATCCGCCGCCACGGCTCTCGTCGCGTCGATAGTTGTTGTAGTTGTTGTTACCATTGTTCGGTCCGTCATAGTTGTTGTTGTGGTGCTGAGGCGGCTGCTGCTGCTGCGGACGCTGCTTAGCCAGGTTCTGCGGATGGTGAGCGGCAAATCCGCTGTTGCTGTTGCCATAGGCGCCAGACTGTTGCTGTTGCTGCTGAGGACCTCCGGCGGCTCCTGTTGCCGCAGCGGCACCGCCGCGGAACATGAACGACGGCATCAGCGCACGGAACTGCGGAGGCTCCTCGACCACCGATTGCTGCTGCTGCTGCAGCTGGTGGTCCGGGCCCTGTTGGTGCTGCTGGCCGCCGTAGTTGGCCGCATCGCCGTGCGGTCGCAGACTGATGTCGCCGTCGTGATAGTCGCCACCGGCGGCGCCAGCACCATGCTGCTGCTGCTGGTTCTGGTGCTGCTGATGCGTCGCCGCCGAAGCCGATGTCTGATGTGGCGTCGCTTGAGCAGTCGCCGCCTTGCTGGCTTTGCCACCAGTCACCGGCACACCGTCCAGCGAGGGGAACTCGTGTTGGAACTGGGGACTCTGGTAGGCTGGCGGCTGGGGGCCATGCGCTGGCGCACGATTGTGGTGCGACCCCGACGACGAAGCGGTCCATAGTCCGTTATTGTTGCTGTTGCTGAGCAGCTGATGGTGCTGCGGATGCTGGCCTCCTGCAGTCGGATGCTGAAGCAGCGGCTGCTGGTGCTGCTGCGGCGTATTACTAACGGAATTGCTGCTGTGCGGGGCGGACGACGCGGCGGCGGCAGCGGCTGCGTTGTTCGATTTGGCTGCGCTGGCTGCAGCATTGACGGCGCCGGCAGCGGTGACCTTGGCCGCGGATTGTCCGGCGGCAGCCGCGGCTGCGGCGGCAGTGGTCGCTTTGGCGGCACCACCCGATTTGATGTTGGCGTTGTTGGTGTTGTTGGATTGTGTGTCGGCGGGCGACGATGTTGTTTCGGCCTTCAGAGACGGTAGGTTTGCGGGCGGCCGGCGGGCCGACGGAACTTTTCCCAGGCTTTGCATGCCATGTTTGCGCGGAGCGGCGTTCTTGGCGGCAGACGGTTCAATGGACTCTCCCTGCTCGGCGGGTGATAATGGACATAGGTTAGCATATTGTGTTGTTGATTCTCAGTGAGAAAATAAGATTTCTACAACGTTGTGAGGACATTCGGAATCGATCGCGATATCGTAGAAATTCGTAACTGATGCCCAAATGGATATCGATGGGACAACTAGTCCATACAACGTATGTAGTTGTCATGACAACATCAGCTCCCGAGCATTTCGTTTTGCATTTTGGGGAGTAGATGAGCCAGATATGAGCAAAAACTGCGTTATTTTAATATGAACATTTACGATACGATATAGTGATCGCTGCAATATCCGATTGTGTATACATGTTTTTGGCGCTACTTACTCGACTGGTCCGGTACAGACTGTTTATGTCCAACGCGGAGAATTTGGGCTTTGCATGGCTGCGCTCCCCCCTACTTCCTCCCAATGTGCTCATGCTGCCAAAAAATCCTCATCAGCAAATTCGCCGCCCAGTCCCAGAAATTCGCACACGCACGTTGGTGTTGGTGTGTATCGGGTTCTGTGGTGGTCTCTTTGTGATGTGATGAAGTTTGTGCAAATTTATTGCAAAAAATAATCGTGTTTGTGGTTGGAATGTTTCAGCACCACAAATTTGCGGGCGCAGTGATATGGGTGACTCGGATTGTGTAGGTGTGTTGGAGTGTTGTGATCTCAGTGAGCGAGATAATTTGTGTTTATTTTTCACTTGCGCTTCAAGCGCTTCTGCGATCTCGTCGTGATTGCGCTGGCAGGTCTGCTGGAAGGAAAGGTGGAACACAAATTAGTTGGATGCATATACATTATGAACGTAAACCGTGTAAAATCCTATCAATGTTTAGTTGTGCACCCTATATGGCGTTCAATATCCACACCGGCACTCATTATCCTTATTCTTTCACCTACGAACATACACATTGAAACACGCTCGACAATCAACCTTAAGTCTTAGGAGTGAACTTTTATAGTGCTGTAGCTGTAGACGATATTGAATTGAATCCCTTGTGCATCTTCGAACAAATAATGTAGATAATTATGCCTTACAAAAATCCACATCAAAATGTATCTTTAATTTGAAATGTAGTAGGGTTTCTTATCAACTGTCGTCGCCTTTAGCTGAAAAGTGCGCGTTTTCTAATTCACATGTTGTGGTATAATTTATCAACGTGTAGTATAGTAATTTGTAACAATTGTATTTATAACGAAACCGCAAATTTTCGAATTATTAGTATCGACGCTACGGGCTATCAATCAAAGATTGAGCATGCCCATTCAAAACATCTATACAATTGCACTGTAGCCGTACGTTTATTTACGTACACAAGGGGTCTCAGCAAAACGTGTACTATACGAGAGAGGTAAACAACAATACACACACGCTTCAAGGGGTCAATTAACCTGGCACGGTTATAGAGGGCGCACAGGTACATCGAATGTGTGTCAATGTCAGCGGTAATAATTGTAATCACCCGCATCCGAGCGAGCGTCGCCCCCGCTCCGCACACTGGGGCAACAAAAACAAAATGACCGTCCTTGACTTGAGAAAACACCGACACAGTCTTCGCTATATTTGGCATACATGCCCGAGCCCAAGTACGAGTACAGGACGAAATGAGATACCGAATATGATTATTCCGCACGCGCGCACTCGCGAAGGGTGTGTTCGTGTCCGTCACACACATACGCACGGCATTACATGTGTTGTTATATGTACATTTGTTGATGAGATGGCGGCGTTGGTTTTGTTGTTGTGCACTCGTCATGTGTGTGTGTTTACGTGTGGGCATATGTGTAAGCAGGAGTTGTTGGATTTTTGATGTCGCGTGGACCGGGCATCTCACGATTCGATTCATTCAGACCAAACACAAACAAATGGCAAAACTAGAAGTAACATAACTCGAACTACAAACCAACCTTTCCAAACTGCACTCCACTATAAATCATTCGCGCGATTCGAACCGGCGAAAAAGAGTTGTTCCTCACACAACTATCAGGTGCACACAACACACAACCGGTTTGTTGAACTCTGAGCAATCAACTAAATGCTGAATGGGTGGAATTGTGCGCCACACACATGCACAGTTACACAGGTTGGCAGACACAGGTAGGGAATTTCGGTCGTGTTCTACTTTTCCGTTTGTGGTACGGTTGTTCGGAACGAAGCGGACGACGACGATCGAAGACGTTTTGTTCAATGAGACTCACGAGACGTCGGCTGCGAGGTCCTGACAAATGGATCTTTAGGTACGTGTGAGTGTGTGTGTGGGCGTGAGAGAAACTCTCTTTCCGCCGTCGTCTCTGTATTGCTCTCTTTTCGGAAGCCTTACATAAAATATAGCATTTGTTTGGCGACAACGCCGACACGCTTGGGAAGATGCTCGCACACACACACACACAAACGCACGCATACACAAACACACGCATACGCAAACACACATGGAACTACTCCGCGCAGCATACAACTACAAAAAACAGCAACAACATCCCAACAAACGATATTGCTCTCGTCGCTCTGACAACACGCGAGTTTGAGCATAACCAAAGTTCACGACGGACGATGCAGAGAATCCGCATCGGCCTTTTATCGTTGATGATGATGATGACGATGCGCGCCTCCTACACACACACACGCACACACACTACACCATACAAACAAAACACCGAAGCCGCAAACTACTTACCTCGCAGACGTTGATAGTTCCGTGTTGTCTGCTCGGCGATGCCTTCGTCAGCTAATGGGTGTCTTGGAGCGCAGGCTTCGGCCAATCTGACCTGTCGATACGCGGGGCAGCGTCCTGCGCGGGTGCTCGGCTCGCGTGTGTTGCTCGGGTGCACAAACGTGCGACTACGATGACGATGACGTTTGTGGTGTTGTTGTTGCCGTTGCTGATTAGGAGCGATGCGGTTGATGAGGTTGATGCTGATGATGCTGTTGGTGGCGGCGCCGCCAATGACCGCGCGTACACACACACACACACACACACACACCGGAGACGACAACACGCCGACAAGCGACGATGTTTTCTGCGTGTATATTATATGCGTGCGCCTGACTGTTGGGTTGTTTGGCTGCCTATGAACACGCACGGCGGTTGCGTGTATACGGATTCACATACACTGTCGCACACACACACACACTCGGACACTGTGGGCACAAACACTAGAGATGTAGATGGCTCCAGGCCAACGGCGCAGCGCAGGGGCTGCCCGCGCTTCTCAGGCTGCCAATGCCCGATGTCGTCCGACGATGATATCCACTGAATGGGTGTGGTGCGATCGCGTAATGCGGGCGCCGCAGGACGAGAGGATGCGAACACGCAACACAACGATGAGATCGTGCGCGTGTGTGTTGAACACGAACGAACAACGACGACGGCGGCGACGACGACAACACAAGCACACGGCGCACTTTTGTGGGGTTTGAACGCGGGCGAAAAATCGCGATATTCTCGACCGGAATCGACTCGACGGACCGTTCGACGTGCGGGCCTTTGCCTCGGCGATTGCGCAGCGCTCTGGGGGGGCGTCGGACTTGTGTGTGGACTCGGTTTCGGTTCACTTGGACGCACGGCGACGGTAAAACGATGCTCGCTTCGCGAACGGCACACAAAATGATGTGTGTTTAAAATGGCGACCGCACGAAATATGCGATGATGATGGTGTGTTTGTGGACTACTGCAATGCACGCGATGCGGAGAGCGTGAGAGTGATTCGATCAATATGCGAGCGAATGCAGGGCTGCGCAACGGGTTGTGTTTGCGAACGAACGTTTGCTTGTCTCATACGAGCGCGCCACCTGGCGACATGTCCGCGATCTGCACAAGGTCTCTGACAGCAAACAGCAAACATTCTCACTCGCTTGCGTATGCAGTGTCATTCAGTCATTCGATCATCTTTTATTTACACGACGCGCGCGCAAGAACCAAAAAATCATCATCATGTTTGGATAATAAGGTTCAATTATTTCGGTTTGTTTTCGGTTCACGCACAGCCGCACGCGCTGCCCCGCGTTCTTCGCCGGCTGTAGAAGGTTGTTGTCCCTCCTCGACCTCGACGACGTTGACGTCGCTCTAGCCCAATAACCTTTTTGTTTTTCGGCCCCGATCGATTCGGCGTCCAATATGGACCAGCACCATCAACATCAACAAGGCGGCGGAGGCGCCGCCGCCGATCACGGAGGTAAGCGTGAACGCGACGACGAACGAACAAACGAACAGCTCAGCGCGAGTGGGGGCGACACGTCGCCGTCGTGTTCGAGAGTCTCGAGTCTCGAGTGCGGGTAACCAAAACCAACACCAAACAAGCGCGCGCGCATCGCAAACGTTTCTGAAACGATTGCGTGTGTGCGCGCGTCTTAACCAGCATCGCATCCAAACATTCCACTAAACGCATGTCTATGCCTATCCCCAACGACCGTCTCGCTTTGCGTTCTGTCCTTGTTTGGCACTGTAGGTGGTCATCAGGTCGCCAAGAAGCAGGGCAAGCAGCACAACGTACTGCCGCTCTGGGGCAATGAGTCGTCGATGAACCTGAACCCGCTCATCCTGACCAACATCCAGAGCTCCAGCTACTTCAAAGGTAGGTAGGCAAATCGTATGACAGAGTTGGATAAATATTGGGGACGTGAATAGGCTTGTGGAAATACCATAGTTATACATTTTCTATTTGGCATAGTTCATATAAAATTTCACATTGAATCAGTCATATACATAATAAAATAAGAAAAGAGTACTTTTAAGGTTCAAAATGTACTTTATGTTCAAAACAAGAGAGGAAGCTGAAATTAAAAAACAAATGCTAGAAATATTTAACGATTCTCGACTATCGAAACACAAAATATATGTCTATTTTCAATTTGCAGTGAATTCCTACGATTTTTTAAAAGTGCCTAAGATTTT
>JANTBZ010043362.1:0-11948 GCA_024741255.1 Exechia fusca
ATCGTATGGAATTCTTGCTGACTCGACGTCTGATTCGACGTCGACTTGCACTCACATTGCTTACAGCGTTCCACTACTGATGTTTTGCTCCGTTGCGTACATTGAGCGAAAATGTGAAAAAGCATAAAAGTGCATAAAACACGAATCTGTTCATCATGCATTCTGCCAGTGACATCGTTAAAATACAGCAACTGCAGCAGCAGTCGACGATACTGAACCGATTGAAAATTGCATTGCCAAACCAAACCATATGGATTCATGCGGCATAACGGAAGAGCATAACCAACCCGAATCGCGAAATCCAGTCATCAACATTAACACCTAAACCAGAAATCTGGCCCTGCCTCGCGAATGCACCGCTGCATGCGTGGCAATAAAACTGACACGCAAGAGCATATTCGATGCGATTCCAGAACGTCCCCGCTCGTTCGAGAGGTGCTGATCGCAAAGCGACGCGCTCAACCAGACCGTGATGAATGATATTGCGTAATTCCAATGGATCGCTCGGACAAGTCGTTTTCAAGCTGCGCACATCTGCCGACCGATTTCACGCGGTCGATGGCAGGCATATACAAAATGCAATCATAAATTTGTGGCCTCCAGCGGTGGCGGCGGCACATGATGCAAACTAGTTCCGGGATGAATGCATATTGACGGCGACGACGGTGCGTGTGGAACGATGATGATAAGCGCGTGAAGTCGACATCGACGATGGATGCCTGCAGCTATAGCGTCCAATGGGATTTTTTGTTCATTATTGAGCCTATATATTGCAGCGACTGGCGAGGTTCGATGGCGACCACATATGTTAATTCATCTAATTCAATTTGTCAATTTTGCGAGTGTGGTTGCGACAGGTGAGGGAGAACTTTGCCGCACGCCCAAATCAGCTTAAAGTTTTCTTACGTTAATACTTGGCTATTTTGAACGGAAACATCTTCGCCAAGTCAACAGATGAATATTTACAGTTTCGATGTATTTTTGACTGTACATATTGATGCTAGTTCTAATGGTTCTGCCATCTATAGTCAAAATGAACTATCGTCATATGTCAATACAATTACAGATTGGAAATAACTCATTGTCTAGCAGTGACTAGAAATCGTACTATTTTGGCACTCGCGACCTTCTCTGTCTATGCTCGCTTTCAAGTGCTAGTGCATTGCAAATCACTTGGAAGCTTGGAGGAAAGTCACGAGACAAGTAGGAGCGAGAATATAACTAGATAAATGACGGCGAATCATATTGCAAAATCGAGAGGACATTTACGGTACTATAAGAAAAAATACATTTTCAATGATAAACCTGCAAAACAGCACATTGTTAACGCAATGTACATTAGTTGACAATAAAGACGACCACAAGCGTGTGAACTAAATGTATTAATTTTGATTGGGTTCATATAAGTAAGACATTATGCGTATCCAGCAAATAACCGAGAGTAATATTGCAAGATTGGGTCACTGAATCGGAAGATAAATTCAAACGTAAATTTGGGGAGCCCATTTGCCTGCGAGTTTGATCGGTAACTGCCGCATTTGCCGCACTTCTACAAGGCAAACCGTATTCGAATTTTTGAATGAATTAATTATATGAAATGATTGTTGTATAGCAGCGCAGTTACGGAAAATCAATAAACAATCCGCTGTATATCGCTCCTACAAATTGCAGTTTGATTGTTATCGTATTTTCATTTTCAAATAACATTTTCACTTGAAGCTTAAATAGGTTTCAAGTTTCAGTGATTTCCAAGTTCAAAAATATACTACAAAATCGCTATATAAATTCACCAGAAAAAAACAAATTCAGTAACATCACATACATTATTCGTGGTACGGATAAGGCCCATCCATCATTCAATTTTGACCGGGTTTTAATGGCTGCTCCGATGGCAGTGGTTTAGCCAATGTGCATTATGTGCTCAGACAGGGATTTAGGGCTAACATTATGCATAATAGAGAATAACGTTCAGACTGTTGCTGCTAAGTGCTCAACTTTGAGCCATGTCTGGGGTCTGGGTCAGTGACTAGCCATATTTCGGCACATTCCCATCATCGAAGTTGATTCGTTGCATGTTTAAATCATTTAGAATTTGATGTTGAGTGATAATCGCAATCATCAGCATGTTGCTTCTCGATGCCGCATTAAGTAGCAGACATTTTTTAACAATAACGAAAGCAGTGTGTGCACTCGGCTAAATGGAACAGCGCGCGAACGGAACAGATGTAGCGCAATTATCATGCGGCTTTGTCGATGCGTTTGGGTTGGGATGAGATTTTTATTTTTCATCAGTAACATCTGTGCATCAACCGCGTTTATTCAAGTTCTCGCATTCACGTACACACATACACGCAGATTTATGTTGGGCCCACACATATCCGCCATTCGGTTTGATAAATGCGCATAAACTACGACGATGCGACGGCAGCGCAGCGCACATTTTTGCGCGGTATTTGCAGCGTCGCTACGGTACTTGAAAAATATCCAACTACGCAACTGTATGACTGCGTGTGATTTTCGGGCTCTGATGCGAAATGCAGAGGAGTGCACACGGTTTATCCAATTATGCAGCGAGTATTCCAATGCTGCAGCATTGCAGATGTAATGTTGTAGGAATGCAAATAAGAACCATAATTGTATCAGCAAGCCCTCAGTACTCAGTGAATGGAGTGAAGTCAGTAACATTGACAATGCTGTTTTTTGTGTCTACGAATCTGTTTCTCGAGTTTAAATAAGAAAAACAATGGACATACAATTTCAAATATAGGAAAAAATACTTCCCGATCTACAAACTCAACGCATTTTATTCAAGAAACATTTCATTGCATATATACATAATTTCCCCAATCCGTTTGTGGAACGTTCTACTCTACTATGTTCAGCATACAGCATGTACAGCATACATTCACACACAATCAATTACGTTGTTCGTTCGCATCGCATCACTAAACGCTCGCGGCCAAAACATTTAATTACGTCCTAACTAATGTTATGTGCTTTGCACCAGTGTGCTTGTGTGCACAAGCTCCACAAAACCGGTACGCGCGCTGTCACCGGGTTCGTATGCACGGATGACATGCATTTAATATGTGGACTGACGACCGGCAGCCGGTGCACAAGTACAGTTAGTTCATGGATGACTCCGAAAGCTGCTTACAAATTTAGCAGTTTTGCTGCTTGTGGTGTGGCTTAGAATTGGAATATGCGGTTGGAAAGTAAAATATGAATATGAGCCAGACGGATTGCCATACCAACACAGAATCATGAAAATAGCAGCATGAAGTTATGCACAGAGGATACAAATTATATTTATTCTAACGAAAAGATATACTCGACATCACGATTAAACAAATGTTGACATTCTACATTTCTGGCATGTGTTCGATTGAATCCCTTCGAATTACCTATCAGGAGTTAATATGCAGAAATTCCATGTTTTTCGGTGAGACACAACATACTATACCAGAAGGGTGTACAATGAAGTCCCACAATCAATTCGCACAAACCCTTGCTAATGAAAGGAAAGCTTTATTGATTCAAACGACCGAAGACAAGTGTCAAAAGCCTCTTTGATCCCGATAGACGACGTCGACGACGACGACGACAACGATCTGAAAACGACACCCGAGGCTGTTTGAAGCTATGGCGGATAAATCATAATAAGTCGATCTCCTCCTGCCAGACCCTAACAAATTGATGCGTCTGCAGGTGCTCTTCAGAGCGTCAGAATCAATCTACCGAAACAGACGTGCTACCTTCGAAACATCCCAAAGAGTACCGATCGTTCTGAGACTGAATGTTTGCTCCGCCATGAACAATTTTCAATCTGCCTATTGTCATGCGTAAATGTGATTGTAGAATGTTGTATCTGTTTATACATATATTTTTTAATACGTCTGGTCCCTCTGCAGATGTAAATCTCCTACTGAATCGTGAACCAACGAAAGTACGGTCACAATGTTTCTAATCTTGCTTGGAATTTTGGAATATTATGATGTTAACACAAAGCACACCCTCACGAAAATAATCACTGTTTCTTCTATTGTATCGACGGAATTGGCGTACATCCAATTATTATCATGATATGTGCGTCCAATAGTATATGCATACGTATGACTCATCTGTGCCGACCTTAATAATATACATGATAGCAATATGCTGCGAGCGGCTTGACATCGGTGGACACAAAAATAGATAAAATCATATTATGCGCTGTGTTGTGATTTCTGACTTTCCTTTTTGTTCATGTGAGATTTGTACAAATGTGATTTTCCACATCAATTGCACATGAAACACTCCCAATACATTGTACAGTTAACATCCGGGTTACACGCTTTCTGTTTGGTAGAATCACGTAGAATCTCGTAAAATACTGGATATTTGAATTCCATCACATAAAAATATTTCTTCACTGTTGGAATTGATGATGTTTTGCTTGTGTACGCCATATTTGTTTGCATGAGCTGTGATGGGAATTCATATTCATGCGCCAAACACCATTTTATTTACATCGATATTTGTCGAAAACATATCCTGTGTGCTTGGATCGTGAATTTATGAGATGCGTCCGTCTTCGGCGTTGATAAATTGATTGTGAGACTTGCGATATATTATTTCTTAGCGATGAACATTTAATGCAGATACTTCGATTTCCGACTTATTGAAAAAAAAACATGAAGATTACGTCTTGGTTTGTTGCATCTACATACTAAATAAGACTGGAATATTTTCTGATTTTGACATAGGTAGTGTGAACGTTTCAAACTACGACAAACTTTGTGCTGAAACTATGCGAACTATGTCATCTTGAATGCTGCAGGTGTACACCGTCACTGACATATCAAGTGTGTGGTTCTGGTCGAAATTGTCGCTGCGCATCCTTCGAGTGTGGCGGACTACGAACGCTCGCATGAACACCGGCTGATTATGCTCGTGTCGAAACCACAGCAATCCAAACTCCGAACATGGGCTAATTGAATGACAACATACCGATGCAACGAATTCCCTTTATCCAAGTGCTCGAGCGTGGTTCATGGTATATCATATCATAACCGTGCTAATGAAATTTCCTCACCGAAACCACACTTTGTTCATGTGTGTCTTCTCGTCCGGCACTAGCAGCTAGAAGATGCACTCGATATCGCAACGCAACGCCGGCACGACCTAGTAAATTAAGTGGAACACGAATTTGGGGACTTACGCTTAACTTGAACAATGTTATGATTGAATTACATTGTGAAATCAACTATTTTTGGAGGATCTGAAATTTCTACTCGAATACACGAGTTATCTGTAACGATGACCTACTTTGAATATACAGAAGAGGAATAAGCAGATTAGTAAATCATTGTCGTGATCTTTAATTGTTCTGTAATGTTTGTAATATAATGTAACGATTAGCTTGCATGGTTAGATTTATTATAACACATATATTTTAAGTCAACCGCTGAAACCATGTTCAAATTATTACAATAAGCATTTGTTTATGCTCATTTGTCGCTCTGCGGTTCCCTTGTTCTCATTATGTTAATAACGTATACTTGAAAACAGGCGCTGGTGAGTAATGAGTGCGTTCGTCCGTATGTGCTGTTGGCTCGTGCAACCTGATACAACATTCAGCGAGGACCATTTTCAGTCAGCGCCTAGCAACTGAATTATAGCGGCAGCGAGTTCGTGCGTGCGACAAAGAGTCATGAAAAAAGTCTGGCTCGAAAAATGATGACAAATCTAAAAAAAGAAGTTTGGTGACTGCTATGATATTTTTTATCAATCATTGCAAATATGAACTGTTTCAGGAGTGCGTATAATTATTTTTTGGTGCAAAAATTGTCGTTTTGTCATTGCGCTACTCTATTCCATATTAATGACGGTATGTAAACGAATGAGTGTGTTCGATCTGTGTGCCATTTCGTACATTTGCATCGCTGTGAGATTTATTGGCTACGCACATTTTGTCTGAACTGCTCGCTTGATTTCGCTGGATGGTCTGCTGCAAATCAAAAGAGTTGGGTGAGATAACATTGACGCGATTAACGCCATTTTGATGGTATAAATATGTATTGTTTATTTACACAACTAGCTAGGGAGCAGTAAATGGTATGTTGTCAAACATTATATGCCGAACTGACGACTTGCTGCATGAATAATACATAGTGCTATCTCACTTTTTCTAATAAGTAGATTGCACGGAGAGTCGATTTTGAACACGACCGAAAACGCTTATACCAAACACGCACACTAACACACTGGCGTAATGTGTGTAATTTGGCAGACACCTAAAAGCCGCATTGTGTTACGCCAGTACGCGGGTGTAGACAGAAATAAAAAGAAAAGCGCTGAAATGCTCGACCGCAATGCGACGCCTTTTGCATGTGTGTGATGTAGTGATGTGTAGCATTCGATTTTCCCGATAGCAAATGGATGTTCAGATGACACGCACACACATGCGTTCGCTTGGCCGCACATCACAGCCGTGGTGATTTCATCCGTCCATGCTCACGCTCACGCGACACGATTCGATGATGATTGTGGTCGGAATGGTATAACAATGATTGTGTTTCAACATTAGGTTTTTTCTGTCGTGCTCCCCTTTAATTTCAACCAAATTGACGCCGTGGCGACGATAAAGGCGATTTTGTGTTACTTGGCCGTCATCAAACGCGATCACGCATGTGGTTATTTGAACATCAAAGGCGAATCAATAAATGTCCATATAATGGAGAGATCGTGTGTGAGGCCTAAATGTGGAGAACTGGAAAAAAGCGAAAATTTAGCTATTAGGATAGAAAAATCATTTACAAACTAAATAGATTATGCATTATCTCTCGGAATTCCCGAGAACTATTTTCCGTAAATTCTCATAACCCTGAATTTTGTGAATTTAATAAGAAATAAGTCGAGTGTCCCTGAACGAAAGTGCTTGGCTATAATTAACCTCATTTGATCAAGGTTGCGAGACTAAATAATATGTGCGATACACGAGAGCAAACTTGACATGCTTCAGGCTACTTGGGCACGTACGTGGACGCCATTGTGTCTTATGCACGTAATTGCAATATCCGTCAATCGAACTCCGGAACAATACTATAACGACACTCTTCTGGCAAATCCACTTATATAGCCCACTTATACTATAGGTAGTCTTGATGCTCGAAAATCTTTATGATAATCATTTGTACTATTCGTTGATACAACATTTGAAATCACGTTCGAAAACAAATATTCCAATGTACGAACAACCTCTTTGAATGAAGCATTGCCGCAACAATCTGCCGAAGCATTCAACTGACTAACGAATGCCTGACTTTTTGGCCGGTCCCTGCAGTTCAAGTGAAACGATCGATAGACCTATGGTGGTTGTTTGTTTGTGCGATATACTAGACGGTCACAATTGAGTTATGTTGCGTCCACGGTACGTTTGCACAGACTGGCCTGTGGTTGTGTTTTGTGCTCTAACTTTTAGCTAGTAGGCAGGCCGGCATACTTCTGTACTGGAGAGAAAGTTTCGATTGCGAGCGTGCCGATGGATTGGTTACACTTTTAATAATGGTTAAATAAGCTTCTTAAATGCCTTCAAATTTACATTATATGTATAATTATCATAGCAATCAAGTTGTACTCAACCATATTGCGGATAAAACAACCTGATAAAGATGAAAAATGTATGAGGATTCGTCGTCAATCAATTTCAAACACGTACCGGGTTGCGATCGATTCTGTACAAAATACAAGAATTAATTAAAATACAATTCAATCCTACACACAAACTAATCCCTCCCAACGACTATAAAGACCCGGCATAACGATCATCGCGTGCTCGACATATCACTTGAAGTACCTGCAGGGTTATCGCTCAATTTTCTTCAGAAGCTCAGTTTCGGTAGTCATCGGGGGACTACCGAAACGAAGTCATTGAAACCGCACAGACAACATTATCAGTCTGCTTCACGTCTGTGAGGCGTGTGTACATTGCGAAAAAAGACCGCAGTGTTTACACCGATTTACTGTTCGCTCGTCGCACACACGCGTCTTTTGTTTGATTTATGTGCAAGCGCCATCACATCGCACCACACGTTGGCATTCGGCGGCCGAAGAGCACTTATTCCGGTTGTGGAGGTGCTCCAAAGAACTGACTCATATATTCACATACAAACACGTATTCGCACGAACACCTAATTCACATAGAGTGAGGGAGTTCAACCATGGTTTATGTGTGTTTAAGGCGGATATAACTTATGACGAGGCGAAGAATTATTCGATCGACTCGTCGCGTGGCAAACGATTAACGGTACGGTACTCAAATATTATTTCAGTTATGGATATCTTCGAACATCGAAAGCCTGAAAAGTCGGGAAACAAGCCGAAAGCTTATCCTAAATGTTGGTGTTCTAACAAGTTGTCGTTGATGTGGCGTTTATGTCCTGTTCGATATAATGTAATGCCGTAGACGATCGACCGCAACTGATGGGACGTATGTCGTTTTTGATATTCTTATGATGATCCTCACGATGACAATTATTCATTAAAATGTTTATTATTGAGTCTTCCGAAAATATTTAAAGCTAAATAATCATCGGTCTATTTATTGGCCACGCGTCTTGAGGATTGCTTCCCATAACTGTTCAAGTTTGACAGCAAATGTTAGAGAATGCTAAAGCTAGTTAGATTGTGTATGGTTTTTAAGTTGTTCAAATCGAATCAGACAGCAACTCAATAGCTTCACGCAATCTTCGATAAATATAACTACGATAATATCCGTTTGTATTCTTATTTACTCCGATTTCTGATAGGTTCAATAATTTTCGATGCAAACATTACCAGTAATACGAAAATACGAAAATTGGAAATAAAAAATATTGGTTAATATTTATCAATTTTATTCCAAACCACTTCTTATATGAGGTTTCAACATCGACTATTCGTCGTCGTGTGCGTTGTTGGATTCAGAATTTTGTTTGGAGATTGCAACTAACCCAATACTTCAAAGTACAACACGACACCGCACGCAATTTTGTCGCATCGTGCAAGTGGTTATAAAAGCAATACCTCCTACCATGCAGTCAACAGTCAATTACATCCTCATATGTGTGCATGTGTCGGAAGTTGGAAAGTGCTAATGGCAAAATAATTGCGTTCGTGCATCCGCCCATTAGGTTGAATGTGATGTCGTTTATGAAATTGAATCGTTCATAACTTGCACAAAATATGCATGTACTTTCTATAGCAGATGCACCTATACTCGAACAAGTTGAATATTGCATCGGTGCTATACACAACAACCAGTGTGGTTAATGTTCAATCAACCCTTGTACAATATCTAAAAGAAGCTCCTTATTTCCTTATGTATGGAAATGCTTAAATTAAATTAAATTTATATACCATGATTTACTACTATTTACAGGTGAGCTTGTATTCTCCCACGCGAACATACGGAGGTGTGCAATTTTATACAACAGAATTAAACGTTTCGCAACCGGATATTGCATACCACCGGTTGTGCGACGCTGTGTTCGATTGTAGTTAGTGCACACATACACATCACGTTGCGACAAAGTGGAGTTTATAACATTCACCGTACCTGTGTCATGGCGACGCCATTTCATAAACGATAGCAGGTAGACTAATAAATAATAATAACGCTTCAGTGCAATATCTCGAGCATGTGACATTGTTTGTATATTGTCTCTATTTAGTTGTTATCACAAAGAACAACATTGTTGTCGACTTACATATTATCATAATCAGGAATATGTCGATATTCTGCTCGGCATAGCATACAAATTGAATTTAAGCTAGAAGCTAACATTCTTCCGGTAATCAACTTGAATTAGGTTCAATTTAAACTATGACAACTCTGATATTTTTCGAGATTCGAACGAGGATATTTTTTCGCGATAGTTTCTCGCTATCAGCGATTTGTCTTGAACATCTGAAGCATTTGACGAAAATTGATCAACGCATCCGACGAATTATTGAACCTAAACTAATAAGACATCGTATATTGAAATAGGAGAAAATATATATATGTAAATATTTCAATGTATTTCATCTCATCAGTAATATCGCATGAACCGACACGTCACCACACAGACCAACTTGAAGCCCTATTTCCTACTTCCTACTTCAGTTGGCACTCGCTTGTCAAATGTGGCGTTCGACGCATGCCTGTGCATTTCAACCGCGTTTCGCGAGTTGTACGCATACAAACACACACAGCAAGTTTGCTGTGTAACAATAGTGCATGTTAGCTCTTGCAGACAATCGCAACTGTTCGCAGTGCTACGTGTGGTTAAGTTCACCTTGTTCTCATGCACACACAGTAATAAATGTCGAATCGCACCATGCGAAAAGTTTGGCTGAGAGTTGAATAAGCAAGAGTCTAGTGCGACATTTAGAAAATATCAGCAGAATTCTACTTTGACTACGGTGAAACAAATTACCATGGCGAAACATATTTTCCTGCATGTGCATACAATTACAATGATGTAGATGGATCATCAGACATTGATGACAAAATATCTAATTTCAAACAGCTCAACGGATTAGGCTGGTTTTAAACAGCTGTGACAGTACAGCGATAAATACTACAAACGATGTTTTTAATTACATCCAATTCAGTGTTAAGCTTCGAGTCAAAAAAGCAACAAGAAGCTTCTTGAATAACACTATGCGCCAAAATGTGAAAAAAAAAGTTGAATAGATCCAGCTTCTAACTAAACTTTTCTGGAGCAGATTGCTCACCTGAAAACTAATTCGAAAAAAAAAATAACTTTTGGCTGAAATTTTATGATTTTCTAATATCTCATATTACAGTAAATTGACATTACCAACATTTCTTCAGAACATACTTAGGTCATCAGAACGATATTCAAGTCACAAATGCCTAACATGTGATAAAATTGTCATGAAATTGCATGAAAGTGGAGTACATTTTACAGCAAATCCGAGTGTATAAAATAGTAAACGGAATGAATCCTCCAGTTTCTCTCATTGTACGATTAGAGAGAACATTGAGAACACAAAAAATCTTGTTTTGTCAAAATCTATGGCTAGATAAAAAAATTATAGGCATTTCAATATAGGTTTGCCCAAACGACAATTTCACACATCAAAAATTGAATATTCACCAAAAGTAGTTACTGCGTCCAAAATGAAAGACGCAAAGTTGATGGTAATCGGATTCCCAACATTTTTGTGGACATACTTGGGTAATCAGAATGATGATAAAGTCAAAATTAACTGTAATATGAGATATAGCAAATTGAATTTGGCAACAAGTGCTAACATTTTAAATCGTAAAATTATACAATTTCAGCCAAAAGTTGAACTTTTTCGAATTAGTTTTCAGGGGAGCAATCTGCACCAGAAACGATTTGTTAGAAGTGGGATCCAGGATACATGTCGCATATTGTAATAAGTGACATGCGAATAATGGTTGTTTGCGTTGCGATCATCAATATACACATCAGCGCGTAACACCTGTGCTCATCGATAAATAATGTGTTAAGTGTGAATTAGGTGTACTTCAATGTCCCACTTCTCAGTATCGCTGTAACTATCATTTGAACTGTATACCGAGAATATAATTATTTTTAACATATGTACTATTGAAGTAGAATGTTCAAATATATTACTTCTGGTATTTTCTTGATGCTCAGCCTCCAATTGGTTGCAAATGTTGGAGCTGAAATTGTAACCACCTCTGCAGTACCGGCAAGTTTGGTTTAAAATTTGGAAACTACGTTTTAATAATACCCTTCATTTGAAATCGAATCATCAGATTAGTCGACTGGCGAAGGAACTCGTAGACATGCAGAACGTTGTCGACATTCCAAAAACCTGCCCAGCTGGTCAGCAACTGGATGATAACGGTCGATGTCGTGAAATTTACGATTGAATTATATAAGTTTTGTGATCATTGAACTGGATTTGATTTCCGAGGAGGGAAA
>JANTBZ010043373.1:0-11945 GCA_024741255.1 Exechia fusca
CCACGTCCGATCTGCCCAAAACACTTGACAGGAATAACAACACGTATATTTTGGTTGATTTCAAGGTCGCGCGGCAGACATTTTACTTGCATATCCAAGAACATAACCAAGGAAAAATCGAACTTTTTTTTATTTTCTTCAGGGTATCATCGATTTTTTTGGCTGGGGCCAAGCCCATCGAATGCAGCATTTTACAAAGACACGAAAATCAATCTTTCCAATTGACATATTGTGTCCTTCTAGTAAACGTTTCGGACTTTCCGGAAAGCCTGTTAGCCTAAAGCATCGTCTGCTATGTTTTACCCATACTTTCTCGAACCGAGCTGTACCAATTCAATTTACGGATTTCAGATATCTAGGAACATGGTTGTTATTCAAAAGCTACCAACAACCAATTATGATAGATACTGTTCGATTCAACGAACCATCGAACCATTTTCATAAGAACAGTTTACCAATTCTCAGGAATACTGTCAAAGGATCAACTGAGGGCCATCCGCAGCTCATCGAGCGAATACCTTTTCGCTGATTGATTGAATGAAAAATTAAGCTCGTGAGCTTGATAAGATTTCAACGCATGTGGTGATGTTTTTTATATAATGGTCTGAACCTCATTGTGAAACCCTGTTTACTTACAAGGATAGTATAAAAAGGAAGTCAAAACCTTCGGTTTGTAGCACCAAAAATTGTTCTGTTTCCACTCTTGCGAACCAATTAAATTTACGGATTAAATGATTCTGGGAGTTATCCAAATGCAACAGCCAATTATGAGATGCCTGATGTTCGATACGGCGAATCGAATAGCAGGAATATTGTCGAAGGATTAATACTAGTTTAACATCCTTAGAAGTGGGATTCACTTCATCAGCAGGCATTTGGTTTGTTTGGTTGTTTATATAGACAAGTCATATGTCATTGGAGAGGTCTGAGATTCAGCTTAAACGAGAAACAAATTTTATCAAGATCCCGAGTCCATAGCAATTACAGTGTTGTGTTAAACATGTCGATGTTATGCAGAAAAAAAGGCTTAATTGTGGGAAGTGAAAAACTGTGTCCGAAGGGCTGCATTTTTCAACGGATTTTAATTGCCGATTGAAAAAAAATATTTCTCGTGAAACCTAATCGCGAGAAATTATCGATTACGTCAAATTTTCTATAGATATTCATTACAAGAGTGGAAGGACATATATGGTCTGTCCATGGTCTGTCCACGCATTTTCAGTGCGCATCCAGACAATATAACGATTACTTCGCTCGACTATGGGCTCTAATCTTCCCCGCTGTAATCAACAGACGTAGAGCATGATGATAAACAATAATTCTCATCGATAGGACACACACTTCCAGGCCTACAGCTCGAAACACTCAAAGGAGAGGGACCTATAAATCTTCATGAAGATTAGTGAAATATCTAGCTAACGATGGACACTAATTTTGTTATGATATCTCTGATACTGTTGCTTAAATCGCGCTTTGAATCTCAGCAAAGAAACTTCTAAGGTTGCTAAACTGGTATTGTAATGGGGGGTGTTTGAGGTGCATTTGCTTGGAGCTTGTTGAATCTTGTGCAATCAAAGAAATAGCATGACAAAGAATATCCATGCCAGCACTCTCCTCTATCTCACGCTTACTGGTAGTCGGCACAACATTGTAACTTTCAATATTGTTTTATAAACCCGTGATTTGCATCCAATGTTCGGATCTACTTTTCCAGCAATTGTGCACAGCCGATGGCGCCCCCGATCGGTGCGCGCATTCGGTGACACATCGGCGCGCGGTAATTCCGGATTGTGTGCACGCCGTGTACGGGTTCAGATGCAAAATGATATAATGTAATAAATAACAAATTGCGAGCCAGCACACAGCACAGACATACGAGCAAACACACACTTCGCGCCGCCGCTGTGTGTTGGCACAAGCTCAATGCACGCGAGCCGCGCAACCAAGCGTGCAAAGGTGTGTGCGCAGCGCGCGCGCGCGAGTGTGTAAATTCACTTTCTCCGCCGCCGCCGTGCGTTTGTTATGTAACAAAGTGCGCGCGCGAGCGCTCAGACTTTGTTTGGTTTTGTTTTACACATCGTCGGCGGCGCGGGCTTTTAAACTTGGCGGCCTACGTGCGAGCATATCAGAAGAACGGCATACACATGACATGTATAACTGCTTATGGCTTATACAGTTTTGCCACGCGTGGAAAAAACCCCGCGAGCACGACGACGACACATTGATAAACCGACGACGATGACGACGACGACGTCGACGAAGTATCCAAACTGTCATTATTATTGGGTGGGTTCGAGTACGACACACACAATCGATGTGTGATGTGTGCCGTTTCCTGTACGGCTCTCTCGATTCGATGCGATGGTGGGTGTTTGCGTGTGGAGGATTAAGGTAACCGCGCGAAAGTGAATATTCGCGCCAGTTCGTTTACTCGACGTGGCCTGATAGTGAGAGGTAGCGGCGCTGGTTTCGAATGTGTAAAGTGATCGCGCAGCAAGATATTCGCTACTTTATTCATCAAACACTTGAGGCTCGCTCGGGTTTTGGGTTTATCATCGGCGAATGAAAACTGTTAATCATGTGTGTTGGTGTCGTCGTCAGTATATACAGATTAGACCTATCGTCTGCATCCACAAAGATACAGCGCGAACGACGACGACGACAGCCACAAACACACTCTCAAAACACAGCGACTTATCACCCGTTTTTTTGTGTTCGTTCAGACAAGTGTACACTTTATTGCGCACATGTGATAAGTGTGTGTGCAAGGCGTCCGTCACACAGCCGTCGTTTTCACAATTGTAGCCGACGACTGCGAGCAACAACGTCGTCCGATATTTGTGTTGACTATTTATGGAACGGGAAGAGAATATAACACATGTGTGTTGCACACACACATTTGATGTGCTGATAACGTACACACTCACACACTCAACGACTTGGAACACGAACCTCTCACAAACACATAGACACAGTCACACTCACAGTCTCTGGCTGGAAATATTTATACATATAAATTATAATGTCCAGATTGTGTGTTGTGAATACGGTAATAATTGTTTCCAGTTCACAGTGGTCACATCGCACGTACTGATAGGCGGAGATGATAGGCGTCAGGCTGCGTCGTGTGAACCTCATATGTGTGTGTGTGTGTATGCGTCGTAATAATATTGAAATCAACCACACAACACATGTGTATGCAAAGCACGGCCAGACTTTTACCTCTGCGACGACGATCGAAACAATAAGAACCTATACGACAACGAACAATGCCCGGACTGCCAATTGGGACATGTCGATAAAATAATGTTCACACATAGGCTGTAACCCCCGCGCGCAGCGCATCGTGATGCAAGTAGACATTAAAAATTACAATCACACACAAACGGCGGGTCAGCCCACGTCACCGTGACGTCGACCGAAAACGCCGACGACGACGACGACGACCGACACACACGAAACCGATTATCATTCATAACATGTAATTTAATGTGTGTGTGTGTTCGCGTGCTCAGTCCTCAATGTCAAAGAAACGCACGACTGATCGTCGTCGCGCTGTTATGCGACGACGATGGAGCGACAAGCAGACGCTGATTGCATAACCAAACATGCCAGCAGGGACCTACCTAAACAAACACCTGCTCCCCACCTCGAAGCCGAAGCATCACAGCCAACAGCACAGACCACTTGATCTTCGCAAGCGGTTCGACAGTCTCGCGCCGAGCGACCGAACGATCATGTAATAATCTTATGCTCGCGCTCGACGCTCGACGAAGCATCGCCGCGCTGCTCGCTCGTCGGTTGGTTAACATTTCCAAAATTCAATGCTACATAACCGCATGCATGTTGAGGTGGGCTTGCTTGCTTCGGTTGCTTACCGTGCGTTGCGTCTCGCGTCTCGGCCATTGATTTGCTCACGTAATATAATCGGTAATAGAGTGTCTGTATGCAAAGAAGCGAGACGCGCGAGAAGAAAAAACGCTTATCGTCGCGGCGGCTTCGATTATAAAACCGAGCCTCACATAATCGTCATCGTCATCGTAGTCTACGTAGCCAGCCACACATCAGTTAACACTTAACACCGCCACATCGGTTGCATACGTCACCGTGCTATTCGTGGTCGCTTGCGTACAAGCCATCATCATCATCGTCATCGACAGAGCGGCGAGGCCAGACAAAAAAAAACACCACAACACACCGCATCGCTGCGGATCAGCGAACGCCCGACAGCCGCCGACGAGCATAACGCCAGTCGCCAGCCAGCATCATCCATCGCGTGCGTGTATGCGGATGAATCCCTTTCACTTTCTTCGCGCCGCGCCGCGCGCGTTGTCGGATACACGCTCTTACACAACGACTGAGCGAGGCGAGCGCCAAGACGCCAACCGCACACACACACTCGCAGCACACAGCACAACATCCATCGCGCATTATATGCCGTAATCGCACGCACGCTCGCATATACAGACATTTAGCCATGCGTATGCGCACATACCTGGCGAATTGTGGCGGTTTGTGTGTGCATGTGTGTGTGATTGATAATATACGCGATTAAGTCTTTTGCACGCAGCCACGCAGCAACAAACGCGGTAGACGACTTGCAAAATCGAGAGCTTAGCTAGGCGAAACAATGCGCGAATTATTCGCGTAAACTTATCTACTCGAAATTTCGGTACGCAGTCATAACTATGGTCGTGAGTCGTGAATACCTACATGTGTATCGACATCGACATATGTGCGGTGTCTCGAATTTGCCTACACGCACACGCACACGCACACGCCAGGTGGATTGACTTTGGCCCTAAGAATCATATACGATTGGCGCGCACGTTTAGCGCGATCTTGCGCATGGTGGTTTCGCGGTTATCCAGCTCGCAGATGTTCAGTGTCCAGTGTCCAATCGTCGAAGCTGTGCGGCTGAGTGAGTTGAAACCAGTTAAGCCGGACTGACGACGAGACGACCGGACTGGATAAAGTCACATAACATCGTGGATCGTGGTGCTGGTGCTCGTTTGTACCACCAAGCCACCACCAAGCCGCACATGCTATACTATACATATTCATATTTATTGCGATCGAATGGCGCGCAACAAGTCGCGCACTTACAGCACGCGCGCACGCTTCACAGACGACAGCGAGAGTGGTGTCTCGGTGATCGCACGCGTGTCTGTTTGTATGTGCGCGAGTGTGACGTGCTCAACGCGCGAAGCGACAGACGACGACAGCGAAGCAACTCGAACTCAACTCAACCGCGTGCACACCAAATGTTTATTGTTGTATAAGTGCTGCGCGCGCGCGCGCGCGAGTGTTTCACACCTGATTGTGCTCACAAGAGACTGTGTGCAAGACAGGCGCACACACACACACACGTGTGCTCACCATATGCAAACTCGCACACACACACAGCAACCGGTTTACTTGTGCGAACGACGCGCGCGATTCGCAAGTTGAAAATCGTTGCACACACACACAGAAATATGAAACCATTTATTAGCGCGGTTACGCGTTCATGAGTGAGTGTGTGTGTGTTTTTTCTTATTGCCTACAACGTAACGCAATAAAGCCTGCTGCTGCTGCTGCTGCTGTATACAATAGCACGCAGTGCACTTTCAATCAGCACCAATTTAAATCATACAGCACACACAGAGCAGAGCAGAGCAGACGCGACGACACGCAAACGTCTCGGCTGCCGAGTAAATTCAGTCCAATAAACCGTCAATGTGTGTGAGTGTGTGCGTGCGTGCATAAGAGCGAGTGTTCGCATTAAATCTTCTTCGCATGTCTTGATGGCAACTAACGCGCCGACGATCGGCCACCCTACCCCAACTACCAACGCAATATTACACGCTTCGCTCCGGGAATACCGAATACGACGCACACAAGTGACAAGACGACACTTATCTATTTAATTCGGCCGTCGCGCACGTCTGCGGTGTCGTGATGACTAAATAAACAGCACACAACTATTGAGTAATATTACGACCTGCGCGCATTGACCACACACACAGACACACACGCATAGATGTGTCATGTGAGTGCACAATATCGACGAGCACGTTCACATGTGAACGTGATTCGCGACAAACGTCGGCGACGATGACGGCCTCTTTACGTGCACATTACGTGAATATTCCGCTTGACGCGCAAATCGTGCGCCGAACGAACGCCGAACGAAACCCGCCCCGAAATCGCATGCTGTTGGATAATAGTTGTGTTTAGTTTTAGTTGTGTGGGGCCGCGGATAGTCAAGGTCAAAATCGTCGATTGCACACACACACATGTGCTAACGACACATGTGCATGTGTGTGTGTTGTTGCGGAAAGTTTGCCGTTTAACTAATGGCGGTTTCTCGTTTGGTTCGAGATCGAGATCGCCCCCCCTCCCAGAGTTGACCGTCCGTGCAATAATAAGATTAAGTTATACTGGCCGCGCTTGATAGCGAATAGAGTCGTCGCTGGTGTATAGTTATCATTAACGAAACCGGCACTCATTGTAGTTTAATTTATACGGAACCCCCCGTACACTACTCGTCTCGTCTACTCGTCTCTCGTTTCGATCTACACAAAACAGTATAGTTCGTAACTGGCAAACAGCTCGCGAACAGCGCGAGCTCTGTTAATTGATTGCGTGCGTCTGAGGAGTCAAACCGGTTTACATACACACTCATGTGTTGTTGCCGGGTGCACACACACACACTCACACACTCGCATCCATTGTAAATGCACGCAAGCGATTTCGGTGTACCCACACACCGAACATTGCATAAATATATGCGTGCACGTTATTCACTTCGCACAATGTTGTCGGGTGTTTGTGTGCGTGTGTTATGGCTATGGCTGCCAGTCGTGTGGCGGACGCCCAGCATGAAGATAGGACGACGCGTTTGGCGAGCGTAATTCAATCCAAATATCAATACGAGCGCGAGATCCTTCGCCGAATGCGCGCGCGCGTCGACTTATCATCTCAGCAGCAGCAGAAGCACACTGTTCCAACACATATACAATATGATATGTTGTACAGTACATTATTGCATAAACAAATATGGTAAACTTGTTGCTTGTCGTGTGTGTTGCGAATGCGCGACACACACACACACACAACAACCGCAGCGAGCGCGCGCAAGAATTGTAATCAGCAAATAACCGCGCGCGCGCGCTTGCGCGAGTTCGTAACACAAACACACACACACACGCGCACACATGTGTAGAGTGCACACGGGTCTCGCGGGCGCTCGCGCGCGCGCGCTTTCGCGCATTCGAGCCGGCATGGGCGTGACACGCTGAGGCCGACGACGTCGAAGAATATATGCGCGATTAAATTGTATATTCTGACGACTGCGCTGTGCGACACAACGACGACACGGAGTGTGTTGATTTTTTACACACACACGCGCAGCTCGCAGCTGCCCAGCCAGCAGCAGCGCGCATATGTCGAAATGTAAATATTTGACGTTCTGACGTCTGGACCGCGATTCTCGGTGGTGTCGGCGAAATATTCGGTGCTGATTGCAGTTTGCGGAGCACCCGTCTTATTTGAAGCGCAAAAACAATAAAGTCTACAATATACTTGCGTACAAGTATAGCACAACATTTTTAACGACGCGCCATAAGGCGCAAGCACATTTTTTCCGGTATTCTGTGTGACGGTTATTTAAGTTGCTGCTTTAAATTACGGAGCAATGTGTAAGCGTTTGCATTTCCCGTTTCGCGTAGCTTGTCTGTGTGTTTGTGTGTGCTCACACCCACAGCACAGCGCTCGTTGGTGCGATTGCGACGAACGACGACGACGACGACGACGACGGCAACAATACACCCGACAGACACGCAAAATCAAAGTCCGAATATTTTGTGCGGTGTTGTGCTATACTCGCAGCAATGCGCGCGCATGCGCACAGAACGTGTGTATTACACACCACCAGTAGTATGTGCTGTGAGCGCGCATAAGTGGCAAAAATGCATTGAATAATCAGAAAAACTACACAGTGCAGAAATAAACAACCACACGCGTGTGTACGACGGCGGAATTGCGACGCTGTGTGAATATCAACATACAGCGCACAGTCCCGGCTGTTCACATAACGCATTCGATGCCGTAAAACGTATAATAATGCAATACAATTATAAAGCACAAACAGACAAGACAGTGGCACCACTCACAGTGCAAAACGATCCGCACAGAACGCGATCGCCCGCCTTTGTTGTTTACAAAGCGAAAAACGCTGAGCCGTGTGCGACATATCGTATATTTTGGAAAATCGGGGGTGCAATCTGTTCGGCCAACGCACGCATGCACGCACGCATGCACACAAAAACCGTGCATCTTTTGTGCGGCTCTCGGCCAGGATGCACATGTGCACTTCACACGGCAGCAGCAGCAGCAGCAGCAGCACATGTGCATCGCCGCGCGTCGAGGAGAGCAACATGTGTTCTTCGATGCTGCGGCGTGCACGCAACGCGTTGGTCTGCGCCGTGAGAATGTTCGTTAAAAACCGACCGAACCAACTCGAGCGCTGTTGATCTCGGATCTCGCGATGGTGCTTTTCGGGTGTTCAGCCAGCGGCAGCGGCGGCGGCGCGACCGTCCCGAAATCAGAACCGATGAGCCTGTGCGCCTTTGTATTCATATGTGTGTGTGTGTGTAAACGGTTGTAACGAAAAACTCCGCGCAGGTAGTAAATCTCTCGCGATAAACCCGCTTCGTTGGAATACACCATGCACCATGCATGCATGCGTGCGTACAAACACATCCCGCAACTCATAACATTTATACACATAAGGACGCGCGAGCACGACCACGAACCCGATGGAGAAAAAAACACAATACGCGCTTCGACGCAAGGTGTTTTTGTTCCTTCATTTTGGATTCGTGTGTGCGCATCAAACACGTCTGCGTCTGGAGTTTTTGTGCGATTTTCGCGCCGGTGAAACCGGTTTCGGGTCTGCGGGCCTGCGGCGGTGCTGCAGCGAGGAGCTAGCGAGGATTTTCGGACAAGTGTGCGTGTGTGTGTGTAGTTTCAATTTCGATCGATCGTTTGGAAATATAGAAATCCGCGCGCAGACAACGATCAGCGTAATTACGCAGCGTATATATTCGTTTCGGATGCATCGTCGTCGATGCCTGCTCCTCAGGCGCTGATCTTTGGCCATATACGTACGTCTGTGCGCGCGCGACACATCGTTACTTTGTGAACACACAGTGTGGTTTTTTATATAAATAAATGATGATTATATTATTCGACGGTGTCGTTGTCGTCGTCGTCGTCGGTGTCGCTCGACACACACATCACGTACGTACGAACGTATGAGAATGTGTCGTCGTACAATGACTTTGATTTGTGTGAATGTGCGTGTGTGTGTGTGTGTGAGTGTGTGTCTGCGTGCACTTTGTGTACGTGAGTTTGCAGTATGGTTATTTTTATATTGTTGTGTTGTGCGGCTTATGTTGAGTGCGACTCACACGCAAGTAAGCGATTCGTAGGAAAAGCGATTGTGTGTGAGTGTGTGTGTGCGCAGGGATACGTGAACAACGCGCGCGCACACACACACATGCACAAGCTCATAAGAGAACGCCTCTTTGTAATCAAGCAATCATCATTGGACCGCAAAGTCGCGCGACGCAGGCATTTCACAAGTGCGGCCGCCGCGCGATGTCAATGATTGTTGAGTGTTTGTGTCTGTGGAGTGTATGTGCTATGTGTGTGTTGAAATGGGCAATGAACGCGCGACAACTAGTGGCTTACACGCAGCAGACGGCAGGCACTCGCAGGCAAGTTAGCGCACTCAAGGCACGCACACACGTTTAAATCACAATGTGTTTTATATTGAACACAGACACCGCAAGCGTGCGCGCTCGCCCATTAGCTATTCATGCCGCGGCGCATGATGCTTGCACATCTGCATTAATATATGCCCAATAGCGAATTATTTATTTATTTATCCAGCGCTGCTGCGTGTTTTGTTTGCGCCACACGAACCGCCGCGCATGTGCATGCAAGCGTGTCGTCGCGTCGTCGACGTCGCCAATGCTATGATATTGCCATCGAGAATCGTGTCGATAAACACACACACACACGCGCGCGCGATATGCGATTATGCACTTTGCTCGCGCCGCGCGATTGCGAATCGTTGGGCCGCGCCGCGATGCGTTGGCAAAGTCAACGGCGTCGAGAACGCAGCAACGCGGCGTCCTGGCACAGATTATTTTTGGAATCTATTTACATGGCCGTGTTGATGCGATGCGCGCACGTGAGCTTTGTGTGACAAACGTAGCGCAGAACAACGAGAAACGAGACAGAACGTTCACAAATCGCGGCGATTCTCGCTGATCTAGCTTTCGGTGAGTCTGCGGCGACAACGACATTGACCTTCGTCGGGTGTCGCCGTCGTCGCGCTTCGCGGTATAAGCCGATTATGGTATGGTGATGGTGACACAACATGTGTAGTGTAGAGTGTACGTACCTTCATCAGAATATCGCCAAAATCATAAAACTGCTGGCTGTTGGCCGCCGGACGGATGATTGCCGTCGACATGCTGCTGCTACTCGTTCGGACACGATTGCTGTTTTACTGTTGTTGTCCAAGACTCCGCGCCGCGATGCGATGACTTGCCGGAGTGTGTGTGTGTGTTGGTTGGTTGGTTGACTGTAGCTTGTAGCGTGAAACACAAATAATGTCAACACACGCAGAAACAGAAGAACGCACTGCGGGATGTTATTACTGCTGGTGTGTGGACGCCGGTCAGATTGTGGAAAACAATGGAGTTGGCGATATCGAATTCACGGTATGACTGTGCGTGTGTTTCGGGGTGATTGTGTGTGCGTGTGTCTGATATGTACGCGTAAATGTGTGAGTGTGATTTGTTGGAACTCTCGGTACGGTTAAATCACAAAATTCAGCTTGTTGCGCGGCGGCGTCGATGAGATGTCTGTGCTGCTGCAGTCGAAGTGTTTGCAGAGTGGAAACCGAAGGATAGCAAGGATTGGAAGCGATCACAGAGTCCACAGTCGCACACAACACAACCTACAAGAGCAACAACGCACGCAAACAGAACCGATCAGTTTGCCGCTCGACGAGAAACTGAATGTTGAATTCGAAACTCTCGAGGTCTTTGGCGGTCGACGGCTGTTTCGCTGTTTGTGTGTGCGATGTGCGCGCGCAGCTTACGAATATGCGTGGAATGGAGGAGCGACGACCATGTACTGTGGCCAACTGAGTGAGTGCGGCCGAGCGCAAAACGTACGCGAGTGAATGAGATGGCGACACAGAGAGAGAGAGAGAGGTAGGATGAAAGCTTCGTGCTCTTTTTGCTTTAGGCTATATGTATGTATATGTATGTATATATGAATGTCGTGTTGGTATTTTTGTTGCCTGGTTGCATGCGGTTGTCTTTTGCAGTGGCAACTGCGAGGTAATTATGAAATATACAGTTAAATAAATGTGTATGTTTGGGTTCCTATGAAAATAGGTAACAATATTAGTGAATATAGAATATTCATGCAATCGTCGAGGTGAATTTAATCAGTACTACCCTAGCTCATTAATTTGAGACATGCTATATTTAATGGTTTATTGGAGAATGGATAATTACACAAAAATTGTAATGAAGCAGTTTTGTTTAGAGACCTCAATTATATTTTATACAAGCAATATCGATTGAGAAAAGCCTTATCCGCATCTGATGGTGGAGCCTTATTTTTACTTATGACCAAAGAAACCAATATCGATAACGATTTTCGTAATTGGTTTCGAATGATGAGGATTCGTGTACAATGTAATAATTATACCTTCCATTTGAATATTTGTTTATTGTTCTAATTTGAACCTGTCAAAAGTTATATGTAATATAAACCGTTGACGAAACAAAGATTTTTTAAGAGTATTCATATAATGGGGGGAAAGCACTAGGACAGAATCCAGACAGAATCAGAGTTACATACGATCTTGACAT
>JANTBZ010043384.1:0-11944 GCA_024741255.1 Exechia fusca
GGCTTAAATGATATGTAGAAAAATAATGATCTGCTTTATCTTTTGGGAAATGTAAAGCTCAAAACAAATATAGTTCCAGTTTTTTGTAATGCTATTTCGCATCGCGATACTCCAGTTTATTCGGGAAAAAGGATAAGGAGAAGCGAGTATCTCTCCATAAGTGGGCTTATGGTTATTGGCTGTGATCATTGATCTCCTATCCCCACCTACCTTGTAGTACACCTGCTTATAGTGCTGCTTGATCGCCTGAATCTCATAATTGCTCAGCGAGCACAGAATCTCCACCAGCGCGTCCTCATCCGTTCCCAGACCGGCCATAGCGTCGTTCAGCTCCTTCACGTAGTAGTCCAGCCGGGGCAGCAGCAGTGCGCACAGCACCGTCTCGAACTTGCCGCTCGTCTCGCTGCGCACGTCCTCCAGCAGATCGCGCCCGAAGTTCGTCTTGTACGCCAGCTTGATGTGCTGGATCTGGTCGTTGCTGCGGTGGCACAGCACGGCAATCAGGCCCGCTTCGTCGGTGCCGAAGCCCTTCATCGCCTTGCGCAGCGCCTTGGCGTCCTCGGTGGCGTCGAAGGGGTCGGCGGGCCGAACGGTGGGGGCGCCCTTTCGATCGGGATGGGGATGGAGACGGAAGAATTTCGGTGATTCGTGCATGGTTTTGGGCATGATGGTTGCGATGCGGTGGTTGGATCAAAACAAAACGCATTTTTGGGAATGGGTTTCGATGTGTGTGTATAAACATGTCAGATGGGTGGAATGTGATGTGGTATATAGTGAGAGAAAGGGAGCGATAGTGTTTTGTATACTATGTTATGTACACGATTGCACATTAAATGCTACTGCAGGGTGATGGGATATTTGAGAAATATTTCATTTTACAAATATGTATCAATTTTGTAGATAATTATATAGCTGACAATTGATATTCGATTTAAGCAATGAATTCATTGGTAAAAATCATCATCAAAAATCATGACTACTACTATACTTGTGATGAGGAACAGATTTTTTTCTAACGATGTTTTATGACACGGAACAAATCCAATTCCGTTTAGGGATTATGAATTTATATGCATTCTTAAATGTTGCGCAAATCAAAAACGAAACTCCAGGGTAATCCGATTTTCTTCCTTCCTTACTTTCCTCTGCCTTACCCCTCCAACATGACCATACCAATAATAATGCCGATGCCACACATAGCTGACAAAGTTGTGTGTCGACGATTGTTTCATAAAATAACTGACGAAGTTATTTTGTCTTCATCAGAAATATTGTTCCTTCATAGGTAGTCTCAAACTGAAATATGTTTTAGTGTATTTTGCCATAGATAAATAATCTTATCACCAAACTATCATTATTTTTTCAGTAATTGCATTTGGAATATGGAGAAAAAGGTATTTAAAGTCTAGATAAAGCACGGTTTTCTGATAAGTAAGCTTTAGCCAAAACATGTCTTAAGAAAATGTTATCTGGGGTCTGCCCTAGCCGAAATATAATTTGGCAATTTTTTAAACAATTCTGTACCAACCATTTGGGCACCGAAGATGATGCGGTCTAAATTTTGCAGTTCCTGTCGAAAAATCAATAAGTTCACGAAGTAACTTCGGAATTCGGAAAGTATGGAATATGAAGATTGCTGATACCCTAAATTTATATAAAACATATTTTTACATATCGTGCATTCGTTTTTGGGCATGCGAGATCTCTTTGCCGGAAACATACAAAAACTCACATTCGACCAAATCGACCAAATAGCCATAAATCAATGAATTGGGCTATGCATTGTGGACTCATTTATGGTTTTATGCGTATTTGGCCCTCAGCGGCCCTCAGAGCATTTCTTTCCTGTAACATCTCTATCCCTGTTGAAAGGGATCGAGATGTTACAGGACCGCTGAATTAAGGCTATTGAGATGAAAGTAAACAATTTATAAGAATACCTCAAGTTTTCATCACAAATGTTGGTCTTTCATATCACTAATCATACCATCTAGTAGGTACACAACTAGGCGTCTCTGGAGGTCACATCTGACGAATATGCCGGGTTGGATCAAATCCTAATTCGTTCAGTTCCTGAAAAATAGACACGAATTAGATGTTGGCAACAGTCGTATTTGTTCATCAAATTCGATTCTATTTCGAGCTCAGCTTTCTAATGCTTAAAAGGATGTATTTAGGATGTTTGCTATATTTTAGTTTCAGTTTTCCGTCGGATATCATATCGTTGATTTTAATACTTTTTTCGGATCAACTGCCCCATTTATTCGCCCATAACTTACTGCAACAACAGTGTACGTACGTTTGATGTACGTATACGTTCGATGTCAGTTTTATTATACAGTGAAACCTCCCTAAGAAGCATTACAACTATAAATTTGAAAGAAACCACTGTTTATCCTCTACAGTATTTTTTCTCATCAAAAACATGTTTTTTCATCAACATGTCTTGATACTTTGACACATATCGATTGAAGAATTAAAATTTCGGAAAATATATAACCGTGGAATAAAATCGTTTCTAATCTGTCAGTACGGAGACATGAAAAGGCTCATGTGATGAATACAGACACAATATAGAAATCAAAATGTAACTTGTATGGCGACAGGATTAAGATTATACTTGTATTGAAATTAAACGGGATTGTGACGTGAGATATCATCCTCGGTCTGTTTCCAGGAACATACGAAATATATATTCCATTTGCACGTCTTCAAGCGCCGCACTCTGCATACTAACGCTCAGCCAACCGGCGTGCATACACTCAAGCGTACAAACAAGCTCGCGTGAAACTTTGCAGCGGCGCTGCGCACTCTGAACTCGGACTGCCGGAAGTGTCACATAAATAATTTGTATGTTTTCGTTTGAGCAAATATATAATAACATGCACACAAACACATACTCACACACATAGTAGTAGATTCGTACATGTGTTCTATATGCGGGATGTGTGTGTGTGTGTGTGTGTGTGCGTGTGGAGCGTGGGCTGCTGCGGATATTCGTCGGGGGCTTTTTGCATCACATCACCCGACGAGGACGACGACGACCATTCGCCCACCACCCGCATGCAGCGTGCAGCACCGACGACACATTTACATTTACATGTAATGTATATGAATGTGTGAGCGCTAGCCTAGTCTGGCTAGCGTCAATGGAGTAAACGGGGTCGGTTAGGTTGAATATTCCGGATTAACTTCCGAGTAGGTCGAATTGTCTTAAATATCAAGAATTAGGGATCGAACAATCATGATTTCATTTTCTATTGAGGAACATTCAAATATGAGCTGGGCCTCGTTCCACCAAACCATTCGCATTTGCATTTGCATTTGCGTTTGAATAGCTCACATGCATATGGGAAAGCAAAAATAAATTCTCGAAAATAAAAACGCAATGCGAATTTGCGGTGCGAATTTCGTAATGCGAATGATCTTTTGGCGATATTCGCAAAGTAGCAATGCGTTTTTGCGAATTTGTTCAAACGAAAATGCAAATGTAAATGCGAATGGTTTGGTGGAACGTGGCCGTGGTATTTTCAAATTAGAGATAAAGTGTCTGTCACGGTCACGGTTCACGGTGTTACAGTTTGTGTTACAGTTTGTTTTTCTACCTGAAATACTACCTAAAACTATGCAAAAGTATACACAAGTCTAATCGATGAATCGGACTTATGGTTTGGTTCAGACATTTATTGATTATATCTTGACTATAAATTACAAATGAATTCGCGTCTAGTTCTTGCTTTATCTTGTTATCCATTACATTGCACTTCGAAGAGCTGCGGTATTCTCCCTAGAACCGTTTATGAAGCTCGGATACGCTTCATATTCAAAAGTGGCCGAAACTCGTAACAAATCAAAGCGCCGAAGAATTTGCTTCCTCCGCAGGATCTCAAACTTAAATGTGATCCTCATTTCACTCCATCCCCCTCTACACTCGAGCAGCTCACACTCACACACACTCCCACACGCCTGTCGGCGCACAGAAGTGTGTAAAATGAAAATAACGCTGGAGCCCCGCATACATTAATACACTTATCCAACACACGATACAATTACGGACTTTATGCAGGCCACACCAGAGAGCAAGAGCGGCTCTTTGCCATTAATATGCTGTTTACATATGAGACGGGAACTTGCGAGTGGAGTGGGAGTATGTACCAAGTACCAAGTCAGACGGTCCTCTCTCTGCTTTGGTCTGGTCTGGCAGTGAAATCTTATTCACCAGGCACACAGTAAACGCGCGTAATTATAATTCACGCTGGGCCGGCGCTCGCGCCTGCTTTTATCGCCAACAATTACGGCTCGTTCACTCACTGATTATATTATTTTCGTTCACCAACCAACCATATGATTACGCCGCGTCGTGCACAAAATATGCACAGTCGTTTTCATTCCCGACATGCCGATACTCGTAGGCCATCCACCACATGCGCTGTCAGTCAGAAATCACTTTGTTGCAATCGACCACCCACATACACACATCGCCGAAAACGCATGCCAATGACGCGTGGGCGTCATCAAAGCGGTGCACGGTTTAATTGCTTCGTCTGCGCTGCGCGGTGCGAATAGATTACAAAATCAATTATATCGAAAAATTCTGGTTAAAGGGTAGACAATACATACTTTTTCATCGTTATTGAACCACTCTTCACAAATGTTTCGCCATGAACTGCAATATTTAGGCGTCCACTGCGAGCATCGTCTTCGGTGCCCGAATGGTCGGTACAGAAATGTCTTGAAAAATTGACAATGTAGTACATAGTTTCAAGTTAAAACTCAAGCGAGATTTCAATTTTCAAGATGTTTTTGGATTGTTTCTTTGCAATTTCATTGGAAAATCATTATTATTTTAAAGCTATTTTCTTGATTTGACTCTTCTTACTTTTTTCAACAACTATTTTAGGGTTCTTAAACATACCTTTCAAGGCCATATTACGTATCAAGATAAAACAGAAATGTTTCTCTCGCGGCCTGCTTCTGTCAATGATCAAAACCAAGCTTGGTTTGACCTCCCTGTATAGCACACATCTCGATTGTGCTCTGATGTCGAGTGCGCTCGGGTTTGGGTAGCATAACCACCGGCAGTTAGCAGCCGATGGTCGAACCCCGAACCGTTTGGGCCGCCTCGGGTTGCGCTGGTTGGTTTGAGGCAGCCAGCAACTGCGATAATTGACTATCCCCAGCCTCCTGCTTGATGTTGGGCGAGAGAGCGCGTGTGTGCTTCGTCGGTCGTGTCTAGCACCGGAGTGTGCGCATATTATATGTATCGGCGTGGGACCGTTCAACCAGCGCCGGCCCGACACACACACAAACACACACACACACACACACACACACACACAGCAGACTCGAGTAGAGGGTCGAGTTCACATTGTGCGGTTTAAAGCGATAATTGAACAATTCCATCGAGCACGCATGTATTACGGGCATGCCCGCAAATTATATGTGTATTTGCGTGCGTACACATTTAGTCAGCGGTCACAAAGCGCACACACACACACGCAGACGACGGCGACAGTCCAGTGTTTAATTGACATATACCCGCACGTAGGCATTCAGCGCCATTGCACCGGCTGGCCGGACGGCGTCTTCTGCTGGAGTGTGTTTGTGTAAGCAAGTGTGCGCAAATGCAGTGTTTCGGTCAACACCATTCAGCAGCAGGCGCATAAATAATATTATGCACACGAACGCGTGCGGCTCGCGCTGGCCCGAAGACGTTCGGTCTTCGGTAGGTTGAGTTGAGGCGTACGTTGACTAATATGATACACAGTAGGAGTTAGCATACGTGGGTTTTGAGCGGTGGCATATACAAGGGGAGGGGGGTGTTTCGGGTGTTGAACGCCTCCTAGAGCCTGGACAAATTCAATTGAATAGGCTTAAATATTGGGGCAGCCTGCCATGGTGGGTACTTATCGCAACACATTTTTTTGCCTATGTTGTATTCTCTAAGAATGTATGTATTTGACATTTCGTCAGAACCCAGTTAGAAGTGGTCCTTCATCGTTTGGTACGATCGCGAAAAAAGTGCTATTTTGTAACTGTTTTCAGTGTTATTCAGTGTAAAAAACGAAAATCTGAGATGGCTCATGAGATTAGAAGGAATTGAGTATCGAGGCGGAAAATGGCATATAAGCCACTAAAAGTGGAGAGCCTCACTTTTGAAAAGAAGCGAGTAAGGCCTCAAATAAATACAAAAAAAACGTCTGCGCCGCTGCTCGGAAATTTGAGTGTATTGCATTCAAAGACAAGAAAATTCTCAATGTTGAACAAGGGCACAGATATCAATACGACCGGAAAATGTGCACTGTACGGCCCAGCAACTCTGGAGTCGTTGAAAATCGTCTAATCGTCCCGCAGTACCTCACAGTTAGGGCTGGAATTTGCGCCAACGACAAAATATGCCTTGTTTTTGTGGAAAAAGGTCTCAAATTCAACTAACAAGGGGAGGTCACGCACGTGTCGTTACAGATCACGGTGAGCGTTTAGTTGGTGATTCTTCGGTCAAAATAAAGATACCCGTCTAAAAGGACTTTGCCAATGCGCCCTGTGGCCGGATATATGAGCATTTGAAGATTGAGATATTGTATGGAAGATTGTATGGACGATTAACGATTGCCAGTTTCCGAAAATCTGTTGATGCAGAATTGTAGATACAATTTAGGCAATGACGAAATTGTACTACAGTTTTGACGTGTGGGCTTTCTCTGAAAAGTTGTAGTCTGTAGAATTTGTCAAATTCGAAAACTCCCATACAAGATCTAAATCTTCAACTGCTCATATCTTCGGCCACAGGGCGCATTGGCAAGAGTCCTTTTAGACGGTTATCTTTATTTTGCACCTAGAATCACCGCAGCTAGACGCTCACCGTGATCCGTAACGACACGTGTGTGACCTCCCCTGGTAAGAAGTATCGGCCAGACCTTCTTCTGGGCATCATGCTCCCGTGGGCACAGCAGCTTTTGGGCGACGGACTTTAGACATTCCAACAATACTCAGCGCTGCCCACGGGGTCCAAATTCGTAAAGGCGTGAAAAAGAAGTTGTTATCTTGATTTTATATCCGATCTAAATCCGATTGATTACAGTCTGTGATCGATTTGATGGTCAAGGGCGTGTTCAGAGACTCACAAAATTTTGGATGCCTTGAACCAATTGTTGCGACTGGAGAGGGTCGTTTATCGGAAAATTAGTAGAGCCGAACCGCACAAATTTCAGCGGAGCGTTTAGGGTTGTACTTCGCAACTCAAGGAAGCAATTAAGGAGCCGACAAGATATTTGAAAAGCCTATGGTTGAATTGAAGTATATATCATTTTAAATTTTGATATCATTCGTTCAATTGAAGGAGTTTGTCCGGGTTATTTCTGGTCACCCTGAAGTCTAAATGTTAACGACGTTCTCAAGTTATGATTGTTGGACATTTTGATTATTTACCTGTTTGTTTACACGTAATCAATTTGAAAGATGCATTGCAAGCATACTAAAGTCCTATTGATAACACAATTGAAAAGTATGTTTCACGTAATTCAAAGACTATGATTAGTTTATGACTCGGTTTGAAAGGATGGTGTTTTCACGTCGACAATTCCATATCACCACTCAGCGCAAAATCTTGGCAATGCTACTGGTTTTGAGTTTAAACATTGGATTTGTTCGACCACAATTATGTTGTGGTAAGTCAGAATATACAGCTCGTTGGAGCGAGTCTTTTTTAATGCCTTTCAATGATAACGTTACACTTTGCATTTCACCATACCAGCAGTTATATCACTATTTTTATAAGCAAATCTATATTCGACCTGAATTGGATATATGACCTATTGGATTCCCAAAAATTATCGACGCCACATCGTTTCGATTGTGCCTCAAACCTCCTCAAACCGGCACAATTGCGGCGCCGGCGCCGGGCCACTTTGTGCGCGTTGCGTTGGTCGGGGCGCTTACATTATTTCAATTTTAATCATGAAACTTTGTGCACCGCCATTCTGCTGCTTGCTCCGGCAGTTCATCGTCGTCGTCCTCGTCGTGTACCGCTTTGCCGCCCAGCATGAAGTGATTGCGTTCTACCTAATTTGGCACCCCCCCACTTGGTGTGTGTGTGTGTGTGTGTGTGTGTGTGTGTGTGTGTGTGTGTGCCATCGGTACTTATGGAACAAAAGTTGAACTCGTGAAGTGTGCCCCTTCTGTGTGCACCTCGATCGCAATCACCGGCGGAGCAGCGCCGGAGCACACAATACAAAGTTGTGCGTTTAACCGGTTCAAGTTCTGGCGCGGCGATGCTGCCGGTCGCTCGCCGCAGTCGCCGCCGCCGCCGCCGCCGCCGTACGCTCAACGAGGAGGTTGTCGATTCGAAACCGTTATTAATTAATTCGATGGCAGTAGTGTGCATCGAGCGTGTACTTCACGTGCCAGCAGAGAGGTGGGGGTGGAACGAGGGGGTGTGGGGGCACTCGTGGCATGCGCATGTGTCATCTCGCGAGCTCCGGCGCTGATCCGACGCGATGAAATCGGCACACATTCGCATGCATGCGCGCAAACTCGCGCGTATGCAAATGTGCTGCATGATTTAAGGGTGTAAACGCGTTATTGGGATTTGCATACACTGCGTGTGCGTGCGTGTGCGTGCTAGCGTTCACAATGCGCCCGCACATGCACGAGATGCGGGCACCCACACATGCATGTACGAACCCGGTCTTTGAATATGTTGCGGTACATAGGATGTTGGTGATGAAGGTGAAACAAGTAGATATTTGTCATACATAGTTGATTAGATGCCCTGAAATCGGACACTTTTCGTAGAACACCTGTTGAGGTGGTATTTTCCAACCGATTTTCAAAAAACATAAAAACATTTTGGTTATACAATTTCCCTCTCCATCTTTGTGGATACAAATTTGGAAGTTTAAATGTTTTTGCTCTCGAGAATAAACGTAAATCGACAATATCAACCCATTTTCCAAAGGGCATCAAAATCGGATCATTCCATCTATATTTGATGTCGATTTATTAATTTAGCGAGTGTCCGTGTTGTGCGCCGATAGCGCACACTGCCGCATTAGTTTGTAGTACTACAAATAGTATTGTTATTCAAACAAACAGATACATTCCAATACCTGTAATTGATGCTTTTCAGATGTGAACCGATCCCTTTTAGACGGAATATTATGTTTTCCACAGCTATTACTAGTTCATTGAATGTAAAAGGTTTCACTCTTCTCGCGAACGCATTTCTAATGGCAGTTGGCCAATAAGGATACTTACGCATGTGTAACAACACTGTACGACCATATGACCGATACGTTACGTCGAGTCCTTAGTTCGATATATAAGCCTTGCATCTCGATGTATTCACTCTCTTATTCCGTAGATAGTTGCAAGGGAAACATCTCACTTACCCATTAGATAGTTACAAGAGTAACATCTATCTCATCTTATTCTTCAGTTTGTCCATTTGTACACGGTTTGTTGTAATAAAAGTTCTGCTTGATCGATTTAAACTCGTTGTGTTTTGTAATTTGTCCTTGTTCGGAGCCTCTAGCTTCCCCCAACTCAACATCCGATTGCAGGTGCATCTACTCTATTACTAGCATTTTAGAGCTCCTCGTAATAAAAAAAGTAGATGTTAAAAAAAGGGCATCAAAATCGTACGATTTCCTCTATATTTTGTGTTGATTTTTCAATTTAGCGATTTAGCGGTTGCAGATGTATCTACTCTACTAGTCAATTTTTTATTTGAAGGATACAGGTTCCGGCCTAGGGAGGTTTCACTGTATCATATTTTACATGATTTGATTGTATTATAATTAAAATATCTATTTTAATCTTGTTTCACTCTTTTTTTCTTCGAACCATTCTTAAGTTTAAATTTAGTTTAGACCGGAATATTATCATTTCTTCATCGATGTTCGACGTGGTTGGATCAACTCTCTCGGATGCTGTTTCTCGGGGTTAATCAAAGTATCGTACCGTTGTTAAGAGGAAGATACTTAGTAATATTTAGAGAACAAGTGTTTTCAATTTATATATGTATATCGTATCATAACATAGGCGAGGACAATGTGTTCATGCATGCGGAAATTATTCATTTCGGCAATTAATTTGTAAAACTACTCCCTTTAGCGCGCTTGTTCGCGATACACCAGCCCGTGTGTGTGCGCGAGTGTGTGTTTATGTGTGTGTATATGGTACAGGAACGGCCTTTTCAGGCGGCGTTCGCGTGTTTACGCCACATTTATTAAGTTTCGCTCTCTGTATTCGTGGGCTCGCAGATTTTGGCACCGTTCGCAAACCCACCAAAAGAGGCTCGCTGGAAACAGTCAGTTGCTCGGCTGACAGGTTTGTTTGCTGTGCAATACAATGGTTTGTGAGCGTTCTTCGGGCGCACTCACACACACGCACACACACGTGTGATTATTTAGACAGGGACATTATTGGTGGAGAACTTTGAAAAACTTGGCTAACTATTGGGTCTATTCGGTGAAGAATGTAATAGTTATTACTGATTATTCTTTTCACAGTCTTGTTTTTTGACGAATTATAGAATTGTAACCGGTTTTGGCTTCCCTTAGAAAATTCTTTTGAAACTACAAACAATTAAAAGTTAATCTTTTAAAGTGGATGAAATTTTGTATATTGTTTGTGTTTTCGAATACTAAAACGTAGTTTTTCCCATCGAGAAAACAACTCTAATTCGTCTCTGTTTGATCAATCATGGTGAATTTTCACTTCAAAATTCACTTTTTCATGATAGCTTTTTGCTATCGGTTTACGTAGTGTTGACGGAACATTTCTGCATCAAAAAAACTGTTTTGCGATTTCTCATGCCTCTAATTCTTTCGCCGCAACTGTTATTCTGTCGACCTGAATTCGAAAATTCCGCCTGTAGGCGGTTCCAAATGTTGTCTTCTCCTGGATGTCAATTGTTTGGTTCAACAGATTTTGGCAGTAATTGTTCGTGTCCGAAGTTCTCGAACAAATCGGAGCTCTGGGCACTAGAGACTACTACGCGATTGTGGGGAAATTGAAGATCGACACAGCGAAGACTCCGGGAGTTTTACCAAGATGTTCTATTATATTTATTGAATGACATATGTATTACATTCCACGAACCAGATTGGTCATCCTTGTTTGTTGGTGGAACTGCTATCCAAACAGCATCACAGCGACAATCACGTGTACAAAAATAGTAGTTATATTGATGGTTTTGGTTGTGGCTAAATTGTTTGCTTTGTGCGCCTGTCTCATGGCTTCGTCAATATCTGGTTGCGGTAATTTGTGAGGAGCGTAGGTCATATTTTCTTCTGCGGATGAAACGAACATGATAATAACTGACAATAAAACAATTATTATCGAAATTTTGCGAACGTCCATTGTTGATGAAATACAAACATAGAATATTATGTTGTGTTACTTCAATATACATGAGGGTACTTGGATGTGCATTTAATCCAGTATTTATTTCTCATTTCGTCAGTTAACAAATATGCAACGAGTCGTGGTGACTCAGCGCAACTACGGTGCAGAAGGTCCATGATTCAAATCCATCGAATGAACATTCACAGAAATGGCTTTGATTGGTGAGCTTGGAACTCGGAATCTCTTCTGTGATGTAGTTTGGTACTCGTGTCCACTCAAGTAGACCCAACTCCCCCTCCTTTCCATGTACAAATTGAATATGGTTGAAAGAAACAATATTTATAAATTTGTGCAACTGGTCAATTGGTTCGCTTATAAACACTGAAGGTGAAGACGAGACAAAGAGGCTAAAAAATTATTCGCTGGTTTGTCAAACAGTACCACTACTTCGACCGATCGTAGCGATTTTTGTTATTTCATTCATTAAAACAATTTGTGACAGTGTTGGTTTGTTTATACGACCAATTTTTTTTTTTTTTAATCTCTAAAATTTATTTTGGGAGTTAAGTGTTAAGTCTTTGCAAAAAGGGTGGGA
>JANTBZ010043395.1:0-11940 GCA_024741255.1 Exechia fusca
TTCAACTTTCCACTTCCCAAGTGTGAAAACCGAATTGAAATTGAAGGCCTTTTGTGAAAGTTATAGCGCTTTAAAATAGGGATACGAATTATGCGCCACCTTGTACATATGTATATAGACATTTACTATTTTCATTCTTTCCAATTGAATTTGAACAACTAGAATTATATCATTCACTCAATCAATTGTTAAATCCCACACACGCCACTCACCTGTGATCACCAGAATGTTGCCCAACAGCCCCAGCACACCGATGATGCCAAAGAATATCGGCACCATAATGCGAACGGTCGACTCCATCGTCCACCATTCCGTCTCGTTGCCCGTTGCGTTCGCCATCATCATCAGCAGCGTGCCGTTCAGCATTGAGCCGTTGCCGCCACCGCCGCCACCATCGCCGCCGCCGTAACCACCGTCGCCACCGACGACGACGAACTGCAGCATCGTGTCTGGCTCGCGGCACGGCTGCTGCAGCCCAACGTTGGCCGTCGTTCGACTACCGTTGCACAGATCGTAATACATTTTGCATAGTCTGCACTTTTGTGCTGAGCTGGGGGAATGCCGGCTGCGGAATGTTGGCTGTGCGTGCGTGCGTGTGTGTGCGTACGTGTGTGTGTGTGTGTGGGTCGGAGGCTGCCAGGAGCTGTGTGTCGCTATTTTGCGGTGGCGACGTCAGCGAAAGTTGTCCGAATGGCAATGTTGTTAACCGCGCGCGCCCGTTTACGTTTCGCTGTCTGCTGTTCGAGAGATAGTGGTAGTAGTGGAGCAAAGTGATAAAAAGCAATGTGCACTCGGACGTGGTGCCGGAGTTTTACGAAATATTGCGCACTGCGTTCTGCGTGCGAGTGCAGTGCAGGGTGCGGCGATTGAATCCGGGCGGAATTCAATTCTTATTCATAGTCTCGATCGAGATTAGCATTACGAATAGTGTAGATGCTCTAGATCTTCGGAAAGATGACCATTCAGTGTGTCTTGTGTCTGCGTTGAGACCTAAAGGGTTTGGTGTTTGGTGTACCATGTATTAGGCGTACAACCTTGCTCCCGCCGTTTGTATATCAGTCTCTAGCGGTCCTTTTGATTGATGGAAATTGATAAAAATTGGCTACAGTAGGCCTTTTGGTCTTTTGGTGGGACTAGTTGTGTATGGTATGTTATTAAGGGCTGAGACCAAGTGAAATCAACACAGGGGACGATACCGACCGAAATTGGTGCGTTTGAGTCGATCAATGAGAGAAAAGCGGCCTTGATTGAATAAAAGAGACAATACATTTTCCTGTATGACAATACTCGACACTTAATCGCAAATAATGTTTAATAATACCTGGAAAGTCCGAAATAGGAGATCTGATCCCCCGCTGTATATGTAGCTGTTTCTTCAGAATAAATTCTCAAAGTTGGACAAAGAACGACGAGAGCAAGGTTGTACACCTAATAGTTCTGAGACATGGTGAAACTGTGACCATAGTCGCAACCAGAAACAATTAATCATATTGAATCCCGAATTGCTCGATGAAAGGCAGCAGAGGGAAAGATGTACACCAAGTGGAAGAGTTCAAAGACACCATTTCCACATTATATTAGGAACTGTTTTTATCAGACTTGGCACCATCTAAATACAACTTGTCCCGATCGATGACACTAGGCCTCGTTGACTAGGACTCACGTATTCATGAATAAGTGAAAAATTGAACCGTTGAAAGGCCCCGAAATCCGGATGCTACCAGAAAGGTGGTCAAAAATAGTATCTAGCAATGGTAAGTATTTTGAACAAGAAATATGTAGCCGTTTCTTCAGGATATATTCTGAAAGTTTGACAAAAACCGGCGGGAGCTAGGTTGTACACCTAATAGTTCTGAGACATTTTGAAACTGTGACCATAGTCGCAACCAGAAACAATTAGCAGAGGGCAGCAGAGGGAAAGATGTACACCAAGTGGAAGAGTTCAAAGACACCATTTCCACAATATAATAGGAACTGTTTTTATCAGACCTGACACATTCTAATCATATCCATCTATCTATCTATTGCAGTCGGGAATTCCCGGGAAGAAATTCCCGGGAATTTAGAAACGCAATGCAAATCATATTCAAGTACTATTCCTTTTTGTCCGGATTCAATCGCCACAGCCAGTATGTCAGTTATGCTATGGTCGGTATTCGCGTCGTGAGCGTTGGGCGGATGAGATTCTTTCATTTCTCCGACTGTCGGCATTTATGAGTAATTTATGAGTAATATGCATTTTTGTGTCTGGTGCGTGGAAAGCACACGGTCATTCGGCGGACACGTCACGCACGTTTTGCAACAAATTGTGTGAGTACGGTGCGCGCACGCTGAGATAAACCGCCACTAATTTGACGTTAAATGGGATTCATTAATCTGCCACACACACGAAGATGCCCTCCTCCCCGTACGATAACATAATACATCACAGACAATCACTAACGAGCGTGATGTATAATTAAATCATCGACGTCGCGACGCCGTGCCGATGTCGTCGTCGTTGTCGTTTACGGTTTTCTGTGCGCTGTTCTGCTTGTTTTGCGTCAGCTCATTTGGCGGCTGGCTAACACTTGCTGGCTGGTAGCTGCGGAGCAGCAGCGCGTGTCTTGTCAAGCTGCTTTGTCGTCCTCACGCCACGTATATATTCATATAGCACGCATTTCACGCGACACTTGTGTGCGTGTTTATAATCCTAAGTACACACACACAGTTTTAGAAACTGTAAATGCTTGCATTTGAGCGGATCCATCGTTAGCGGAATAACAAGGCAACGCCACGGGGATGCTCGCTCGAAACAAACATGGGGAGTTTTCGCGTATAACAGTCTATAGAACTATTGTAGGGTGAGTAGGGGCAAGTTTCGTCTTAAAAGTTCAACGAGCTGCCACGTATGTAATCTCCAAATAATTCCGTGAAATACAATCGAATTGATATTTATTTCCCTGTATCATGTCTATGCTTCAAGCTAATCTCGAGTGTCGAGAGAACCCGAGTTTTGCATCCAGTCGATTGTGTCAAAAACAATACATGTTATCGTTGTAAATATCGAATAAGTTTATTGTGTTCTCATTTGAACGAACTAATCCGTTAGAAACCAAGGAATATCATGTGGTTCCGCGTGTGCTATAGACTACGATTTCTCATATAAAAAAGGATATAACGCAAATGGATGTCTCACTAAGGTTTTTCCGGTTAAAATTGATTGGACAGTGTTCTATAACTTGTTCCAGCAAAATGTAATTGTAATGTTTTCAAAAAAGTCCTTTGGGTAAGTACAAAACAAGCAACACTTGCCCCACCCGCGAAACTTTCCCTAAATCACCCTATATTGCTTCAGAAAAAATGTGGCCCGATTCGCGGTACGGCAATAATGAGTTAGGCGAACAAAGTCTCCTTATTGATCGATATTAATACGCACGCAGGCTGCGCTATGAAGTGCGATGTGCGCTTAAACACAAGAAGTGCATGTGCTATCACTGTGAATTGTGACCCAATAACAGCAATGTACCACAAATTGGTCAGTAAATGGCAAACATGTTCAACCATTTTAATCAGTGTTCTTGGTAACCAAAAGCGAGCACGAGAATTATAAACCAAAAAGAGCACACACTTTACACTTTGATTGACGCCTATCAAGATGATCATCGGCACGTAATGTATGCGCATGGACAATATACAATGTAGTCCCATCGCTGTAAACATATCGACATTTATTCGCCTGTTATTGCCTCTGATGGGCTCCACACACACACACACACACACACACACACACACACATATGGCAGCCCATTTATGCAAACTGCTCCGCGATGCGCACTCAAACATGTCAACATGATTTGGGTAGTTGACGGCTGATGGGAAGCTTATGCAAAATATATTCTGGATCATGTCTGTGTGTGCGTGTGTGGTGTGCAAGTGTCCCGATACAATCATGCGGGTCACACATACAATATTCGTAGAATCAACTTATCGATGTGTGTGACGCTTTTCATTTGCGTTGCGCCCTCGCTCTCTGTGCGTGTGCCTCCTCCTCCGCTCCACTTCAAATTTCAAATATACCACGGCACAATATAATTAAAACGCTTAACGCGAAATCCGACCTTGTTCATTTCAGCGCGTCTCTCGCGTTCTCTTCTTCTCGGCGTCGTCATCGAAGTTGTGTATGTTCGTTTTGTGCCGGGCTGAAGAAGCTGCTCCCACACACAAACGCACAATACGCGTGGCACACAAACCAACCGGAGACTCACACACTTGGCGTGCCACACAGACACACAGGACACACAGGGACATCGTGCGCACATCATTTCACATCGCACCGCGTACTTTGCGCTCTGCGCTAGGGCTGTCAGATATTAGAAAAATATTTCTCGACATATCCTTTTTTTTCGTTACATTCCGTAATATCACCGCGTCACATCGATGAACCCATGGAGTATTTAGGATGTTGAATACGGGATTCATACAAGCTATTTTGACAATACGGTATGTCGATATGCGATATTTTGGTGATTTGAAGCCATTTTCTCAATAAAGAAGGCACGCCAAGCTTGTAGAATGCTGAACGGACTGTGGAGATCATCCCACCTGACGAGGAACCTGAAGTTGAGCTTTTCCGGTCCAACGTCCGTCCGTCCTACTCTACGGCAGCGAAACTTGGAAGACATCAGAGCCGCTGATGCAAAAACTGCAGGTATTTGTAAATAAATGTCTAAGGCGTATCCTGCGATTTCGCAGGCCAAGGGGATAGGTAATGTCGAGCTGTGGCGCATCGCCGACATGGAAAGGTTCGAAGTGACGATCTTCCGGTGAAAGTGGGTGTGGATCGGATATTCAGAAATATCAGAATTTCATATCATATCTTCAAGCCAAGAGACATAGAAAATTACGAATGGGAGATGGCTAGAATCATTTCTCAGGCTAACCTAGGCTTAATTTCAACGATACTGGTCAATCGAACGTCACCAAACCAGAACCAGTTGAATAGCAATAAGCAGCAATGCTTATCGTAATTGTCGATATATCGACATTTTCGACACGCCTACCCTGCGCTCGCATCTCGCATCACACATCCCGTGAATCGTTTATGCTCCACTCCGTCGCTTTGCATCGTTTCGTGTTGTGAACAACGCATACTCGCCGAGATCGCGATGGTGTGGTGGTGAGATGCTGGTGGTGGTGGAATGCCGAAGCATTCACCACTTGGGAAAATAGCAAGCATTACACAAGTGCATTGACACGCGCGCGCGCGCAGTCTGCCGAAGATAAATTTTATATTATGTTCAGCGTGGGTGAGATGCGATGCTGGGTGATGCTGGGTGTGTGTGTGCGTGCGTGTGCTATACAAGTGCTCTCAGGCACGCACACACATGGCAGCAGAGTAGAAGGATATCTATGATGTCGTTCGAATACGATTGAGAGATATCCGGCAATGTCAAATTTGAATAGACGTTGACGACACACACACACACACACAAGTTGAACGTCGACGACACGACACACATGAAGAGGACGACGTGTCGTTCGAGTTCAAGTGTTTGCGTGTAACATTGACATGGTAACATTGTGCGTATGGATTACATGCATGAGAACGTGAGATGCAGACACACATCCGAATCTCCTCTCGCATGAGTGTGGCGTGCATGAGAATAACGATTCAGAATATGTTTGTGTTAGGTGTATGAGTAATTTCGACTGTCAGCTGGGGAATTTATATGTTCCACGCACATATTGTGTGCTGGTGCTGGTGCTGGGTTATTATGTGACTCGATGGTATAATGAGCTTCTCTTAGAAAAATTGCACATTTCCGACGGAGCATAGCAGTAATTCCCCAACGTCGTTCCACGTGCACTCTGTGCACACGATATTTGTATAAAATATTCACGCTGTCGCAGAGCATATTGTGCAGTTTATATCAACATTTTTTTCGCAACAAACAGTGCTGGTATGTTGGTCTGTTGTAGCTTGTAAAATATTTTCGTATACGCTTCATGGCAAGCTCTTAGCTTTGAAGCTAAATAAGTAAATTATACGAGCTTCATATTGGCTCTGCAGCTTCTGCGTTGTGCGAACATTTTGGAAACGTCAGCGTTTAATGCACTTATGATGTTGGATAAATGTGTATGTGTGTGTGTGTACAAACACCAACGCGAGCTACTCTGCCGCGCATCGACGTAAATTGCGCCAATTTTTAGAACAATATTAGAGCCACCCTGACTCGCATACAATATCCCAGCCTAAAGCTTCTTGACTGCCGTAAATATTGAGCCTATTTGCACACGCTACACAAAATGTGTGCAGTTCATTCCAGGAACGTGGTGAACAAAGCCTGAACATAGCAGCAATTCTGCTACGACGGAATTTGCGACACCATTATTACTGGTGTGAAATGCGGGTTGCAACGTGTTGTGTTATGTTGAACATTTTCAATTATCTTGGCATGTTCGTAGAGTGCAAGAACGTTCCACTTGCGGTGGAAAATCACAATTTATAACATTTCCATTTCGAAGAAATGGCTCTAGATATTTGAAAACAAATTAGAAATTAATATTGGTGAAAATACCCATGCTTCCCACGATACAAGTCATATTCGAAACTTAGTTATGCTGCTCATAGTATGCTATATGTTACTTTTAGTGACTGTTGTTGATCTTACGAGCGCAAACTGGTCGATACTTTGGATGATTACTCTATGAGCTACACAAACCATCATCGATAAGATGTGCCGGAAATGAGATTATGATGTTGTCTATGTTTATTTCATCAGTGTGATCATAATATGAAGTGCACACGCGCGCAAACACTCACACTCCATCATCGTGCCAACATGCGTACATAATGTATATGAATATATTGACACAGTATACGCAGACAACAGAACCATCTTAGGGCCATCGTTGACTATCGAATCTATGGCTCGTCCTCAGCCTCAAACCGCTCTCGCCCCATCCGGAACGTCCAGAGATAAGCAAATATACATTAGATATGCATGTAATAGAATTCCGTGTTTCTGTTGTGTGTGTATATGTTGAGCATTGTCGTGCGTCGTCGGCGACGGAGTGTGAGTAAGCTTTTGCACGCATCGCAGAGTGCGGTATTTGTTTGTGCACACACAGTATTGGCTCCGCCGAGTGATTTCCATCGCCGGAACAAACAACGAATATTGTTATTCTCTATGCATTTTTTCCTACCCTACAGTATTCTTTGCACACATTTTACGGCGCAAATACGGAATGAATCCGTCGGCGGCATATCGTTCGAATTACTACATGGTTCGAAAAAGTCTCGGAAAGAATTATGAAAACACGAACTTTTTTATGGATTTTTTTTTGGCTCATCTTAATTGTTTCCTTCGAAACCGATATTGCAGTGATCAAATCATATCAGTAATCTCTAGCATGCTCACTTTTTGGTCTCCGAAATCATTTGGTGCCCAAATGGCCTGGATGAAGTTTTGGAGAACAATCGAAACATTTGGTTTGTGCTGAGCAGAACGTCATACGTAATAACACATATTTGGCTTCAGTCGCACTTTTTCCCATCGGAAAAAGATACGAAGTTCCCTCTCCTTAATCTGTTCGTATATGCTTTAGAACTACTAGACGAATGTTGTCTTGGAAATATAATATTCCTATTTCAAAAGTTTGCAATTCCGAAACGAGTAGGTCGATTTTAAAGTGCTGCCTCCAGAAACCAGAACACCGATATTCCCGGAACTTATCATATATACATATTTGTACGTGCCGTTCGTGCCGTACGTCGTCGATAACGCAAATCACGCGCAAATTCACGCCCGACGCGCGGCCGGTGCTTCAGCTCAAACACTTGTGACGACGATGTTTATTTGATATATCCTCCTACTCACACCAAACGCCAACCGACTAACGTCGATTTAATTTCCAGCATATTGTTTACAAACCGGCCACACAAACACACACACACACACATACACACACACTCGACGTGAAGCCACGCGCCACGCGCCCGAATAAAATCAGACGCCAGAACCGTCGTCGCCGGCGTCGCCAAGCGTTGAGTGATATGTTGTTCTAATTATACCGCCCGGCTAACACTGGCGGATCATCGGCCGCGTCACGGAATTTGCCGTGGGTATGCGCGTCGCCGAGTGCGTATGCCCGAGCGGAGTGTGCGTGCAAGTGAGGGCGGACGTTTACACAGAAACCAAAGCAGCACGCCCCCGCGAGCACACCGAATGCGTACGTTCTAAGGAGGCAATTTCGCACATCGGCACATACAAATACCACACACACACACAGAAACACACAGAAACACACACACACATACACACCAACAGACGCTTTGCGTGCGTAGTCAGGCCCGTTTTGGGGTTTGGGTTCCCAGAGTTAAATTTTGATTCAACATAATTTATAATTGTTTGGAAATTTTGTAAAATGCTGCTTCTCTTTCTTCGGTTATTGTAGAATACGTGCACAAACATTCGTATTTTCATAAGCGTCCACTAGAAAGCATAAGCGGGTTTAACAGTGCCATTATTACCCCATTAATTTGACTCGAACCATTCACTGAAATCAACGTCTCAACGTTGATCAACAACAAAACGGCATTATAGAAATGTTTCAACGATCCCCTTTTGTTATTTAAAGATAATACATGTTGTGCTTCTTGATATTGTGTTTCAAGCATTTCTTACTTCATTGTTGGTTTCGAATTTCGTTCGAGAATTTAGAGAGAAGGCTTCTCAGAACTCAGAGCGCACGCACATACAATTGCAGCAAAACGCAGACACGATTTCTATGGCCAATAGATATGACAAACCTGATTCTAACATATCGAATGCGACCTAATTTCATAGAAAGTGTTCGTTCATAAAAATCGATTGGAGAATGTCGATAATAATGACAATTATCCAGAATCTGGGCACTCAAGGGGCTCTGCAAATGAAATAAGTTACAGTGTCTGCATTTCTCATGAACTCTATCGGCCCAATTACTGTGGCTGTGAATGTTCCTGAAATATATACATTGGTTGTGGCTTGTGGCTAGGAGCGAGAAAAGGAAATACTTGGATAATTGCCGCATTAACCGTAGAACCCCATTCGGCAACCATTAGAGACGGTCCTGGCCGGCGAGTGCGTGCGTGCGTACTTAATCTACTTTCGGTTTCTGTTAGCTCCGGAGAGTGTTTGTTTGACGCCGCCGCCGCAGCCGCCGCCTCTGCGTGGCACCCGCCACGTCTTTTATTGCATTACCCACACGGACCACACGTTCTCGTCGTTCGGCCAACAATCATAAACGCCGCACCCGCACCCGCACACTTGCCGAACAGCCCAGCGCCCAACAGAAGCGCACGCCATGGAAAGACATACGTCCGTCGTACCCGTCGCGTGTCGCCTCTAAGTGGAGGAGCGCGCGCGCGCGCGTGTCAAGAGAACTCGGCGTGTGACTTTTCGGGTTTTCGCGCTGAGTGTCCGCTGCTGAGTGTCCGCGCGAGGACGAGCGGCGCGTCGCCGAATTGCGGAATTAATGGCTTTCGGTGGGGATTACACACAGTCGCCGCCACAGCAGCCACACCAAACCAACTCACTACACACCGCCAGACTCCGCAGACACGCAGCAGACCCATGACTGATTAATGAGATTTTAATTACATTCGGACCAACCAACATACCGCACACACACACACACTCACTAACGGCACTCTACCACGTGAAAGCAAGCTGATCGCGCGCTCACTGGCGGGCGTCACTCAATCTGCAGCGTCGCGCACGATTGGCGTCCCTGTCGGGCGACCAGCAGGTCCAGCTGCTACGACGACGACGACGACGACGACAGTTCGACGGCAAAGTTGTTGAATAGTTGATGCTGCCCGGTGCATAACACTCTGTATAGTGCGGTGTGTTGTCGCGCTGTTATTGCCCGACACTTTGGCGACTCGCCGCGGTCACTTAGGACCACCGTGTGTTGTTTGGCAGCTCGTCAACAACACACGGGGACGAACGGACGGACAACTTTTGCTCGACGAAAGTCGCGTCGTGCCAAATCTGCACGAACGGTGCGCGAATCGTAACGACTTCGAAGAGACGACGAAAGGAAACGACGCGATACTCGAGAAGCAAGCGGAGCAATTTCGCCTGCGACAAACCGAACCGAACGCGACGCCAAACCTCAGACAACTGATAGCGACCAGAGTCGTGCTCGTACGGAATTCGCGCGCGCACGACGCTTTGGAGCTTTTCGCAAGCACTCGGAGAAGCACGCCAGATTGTGGAATGGGGGCGGAGGGAGGCCTGTGGGTGGCGAACAAGGTCGGTCATGCAGAGTACTGCTGCAGTTCATACCAACAGCCAGCCCGGGATGAATGCGCAATATGTTGCTGCTGCTGGTCGTCCACCTCCTGCGGAGTCGCAGTCGAGTCGAGTGACGGTGTGTGTGGGATTCTCTATAACAAAACAAACATTGAAGCGCAGCGGCACAATGAAACCGCCACCGACGACCGATGACGACGACTTGTCGAATGAGGCTGTTTATTATTACAAAAGATACGGGGAATTTTGGGCTATAATGTATGCGCGTACTCGAAGTTATTCTGGGTGCATGAACCATTAACATAACAGTGTGTTCTGACCAGAAAGGGGTCATACACGGCACAAGTTCAAAGTGGTTGATGCCGGTTGATACGATGCGGAGCTATTGTGTTCGAACACTTGCATGTACGTATACAATAAATTGTGTGTCGGTAGCCACTACACTCGTATGCTGGTGGGGTTTGCCTGTGAACAAGCTCCGGAATGATACGATTCAAGTAAGCGAGTCAGCGATATAAATGTGTGGAATATTTATTCGGGCTAGTTCAACTTTTGACATTCTCAAGCTCGAAAACACACTGCCGAATAACAGGGTTCCACAACGTTTTCAGGATTATCTAATTAACACATGGATCGAACAAGTAAAACACGATATTTTCACCTTTCTTAAATTGAGAACGTTATTCACGTTTTGAGTAGCGGGTGCCGAACATGAACCCTATAAAATAAAATATAGATGGGACCACAATCCATTGATTTTGGATTTTTGGCCAATTTGAGTTTTTGCGTTTTTGCGGCATCCACTTCGCAAAGAGCTCCCGAATGCCCAATGACGTATGCTCAATACGTATGTATTTGCTATAAATAAGAGTATCAAGCAATCTCCGGTTACCATCTTTTCCGAATTCCGGAATTATTTGGTTGACTTATTGATGTTTTCGTCAGGAACTGTCAAATCTATTCTTCCATATGGGCATCGTCTTCGGTGCCCAAATGTTTTTAAAATTGCCAAATTTTATTTCGGCTAGGCAGACCCCAGATAACAACTTTTCAAAATATGTTTAGGATCCAGCGGCCCTTGTACCTATCAGAAATCAGACTTTAAATACCTTCTTCACCCTAATAATAATAATATTTTAGGATATGTCCGTGAGTTACAATAAAGGCAATTCAGTTACCAGATTTTATATGGCTGGCTAAAAAATCACTGTGATAAATAGTCACTTTTGCTTTTTATCAAAAATGTACAGGTTCATTGTACATTGTGACGTGTACAGGACCAAATTGAATTGATATATTTGTTTAATGAAAAACTGTTGATTGGTTCAAAAATTATTCGATGTTCTCATAGCTTCTTCAAATATGGCGCACGGCGCAACCCTTTAAATAAAATTAAACAATTAGTTCGCGTGAATCTATCATATATAAATGACAAAAAAAAGGTTAGACCACGAATAACGTATCCTTAACATAGTCCGATCCTTATGATTTTTCGGGTTTTACCTTCGAATTCCAGTAGATCAGAACATGACGGAGCTGGAATTTTGAAATTAGGACCAGGACCACCGGAAACTGCGATGTAACGTTTTTTATTAATTTTTACAGCCAACATGTATGCAGCACAAATGAAAATCGTACGCTGCATTGATATAATTAG
>JANTBZ010043406.1:0-11934 GCA_024741255.1 Exechia fusca
AAGACTCTAAATATCTTCTTCACCATATGTTAGGATATATCAAACCGCGAGTTACAATGAAGGCAATATCTTCCAAACTAATGACAGTACGAGTATAAGATTTTGTTTGGCTGGCTAAAAGAGGACTATGATTAATAATAAATTTTGTCTTTATCAAAAATGTTGTTCCTTCGCTGTTTCTCCCGATACATATCAGCCCATGTAGTATACTATTTAATTAGTATTTACTTGTTACTTTTTATGTTGTACTTTTCCATTCTCTGGCTGTGGGCACCGCGCAATCCGCAGTCAGTCCGTCGCCACCGTCCAAGCACACATCCGCATCGACCGAAATATGCGAACACACGACTGCCACGATGCCGGGTGAAATGCGGCGGACACGTGAAATGCGAGCGTAATTAGTTTGGCAATGCCATATTGCATGTCTTCGGTCCATCAGCAACAATTTACTCGTCAACGTCGCCGCCGTCGTCGCCGTCGTCGTGCTGACAAGTCGCCGACGACGACGATGATGGACGCACATATTTCGAAATAATCGCGAGCATACGCGCACCACCGAATTGGCCGCATTGTGTGATGTGATGATGCGGTGCCAGCCAGCCAGCCAGCCAGCAGCACCTGCGGTGCAATGTTGACGTAGTGGCACGCGAGGCTTCCTTGTGTTCGTGGTCGTCGTCGTCCGCCACAATCAGGGTGCATTGTGTTGGGTTGACAAAACTAATAAAATAATTACCGCATCGCACATGCACGGCGTCTGCGACGTGCGCGCGAGTGCATTATGTTGCGTGTGTGTATAAATACCGCGAGTCATAGAGCGTTTGTGTGCGCCAGCATGACGGACTGACGTGCAGAGTGAGACACACATGATGCGCATGAATGTGTAATGTTTCGCGCATCTCGCGTATGTGTGTTAGATTGTATTATATGAGCACGCGAGTGCGTGCGTGCGAAATTCTGCCGGTGCTGATGCGATGCGCCGCGGTTTGCCTAGACCTAGACAGAACCGTATTAATCATTTATATGTGCTACGGCGTCTGCGACTGTGCGCGCAATTGCACGATGACGACGACTGCGACGAGACACAATATCACATAAAATTAAGTGCGAGTTTCGCGTGCCTCGCGAAATTGGACCGAAAATAGAACGCGCGCGGGCACGTGCGAGCGTGTGAGCGAACATCATCGCGACCACGCGAGTTATAATAATGTGGCACATATTGGTGTAATGAACGCATGCGAGCACACACACACACACGCACTACACTCACATAGCGCACACACGTCATTCGAGTTCGCCAGTAAAGTGCGAGATGATGATTGTAAAACATTAATTAAATTATATAAACTATGCGCGAACGTGTGCACACTCGAACACACGGTGAGTGTGAGTGTGTGTGTGTATGCGCTTTGGCTACGACGATGTTGTGTGTTTTAATTGAAAACACTTGTTCGCTCTCGTAGTTCGCTGGTGTGTGCGTAGTAGCACAGCAGCGTTCATCTGATGATGGAAACTAGCATCGCCGGTCGCTTTGGACAGTAGATCCTGGGTCCACTGGAACGTATTTGAATATTCAAATTCAGATTCAGTTGAATTCGGTTCAAATGCAGAAAGCATCAAATCATGAAAAACAAACACAAAGTGGGTTTTACTGTAAAAGCAGTGCCGCTTCCATCGGTCCGAGACAACTTTTAGTGTTGTGTATGTTCGCGAATTACAGGTATCGCAAACGCATTTTGTTCTAGCGCTGTAAAACCTACAGCATCCGACTATGATGCACCTGTATGCAAAGAACCGAATGAGTTCGCATTGAAATGTGAATTATTTTATGTTTGAATACCGTTAGGCAGTCGGTCAATGTTTACGAGCATGTGTGTAGCACATTAAATGTGCTTGTACGATCACCTCACCTTTCATCGGGCCTAATCCAAACAAATTGTTCAGTCATAATCGGGCATTTATTCATACTTGTTCCATTACTGCGTTCCGATTTTAAGACTCACACCCGACTTTATTATGCTGCAGTAATATTATCTTGGTCATTATTCATCCGCGCGTGCATCGATGCGTCTGTTTTTTTCCTTCTCAGATGCGCGTGTTGTTTAATTTCAAAAATAATATTTACATTGAACTACAGGCGTGCGTGTGCGACCGTTCGTTCTTGCGTGCCATCTCTTCGCAGTGTCGACACCGCGCACAAACAACACCGCCAACGCATCGCATCGTCGCCCCGAATAAAGATCAAACATATTTTATAAAATAAATATAAATAATAAGCCCGATCTGCTGCTGGTGTTGGCACTGTGCGGCCAAAAGAATTGCGATATGTTCTTCTGACGGTGCACACGCACGATGTGTGTATGTTGTGTGTGTGTGTGTGTATCTGTCTACATGGGGCAGTGATGCTGTGCTGTTGTGCCGCTGCGGATGTGAACTGCGCCGCAGCACGCATTACCAACCAACACACATGTGCGTTGGTCGGCTGACTGGAATCGTTTGTACGTGCGTGTGTTTGTGTGCGTAATAAAATATTTGTGTTCTGGCGTTATAATTGAAGGGCACATTATTAATGCGTTTATATAAACTTATGCATTACTTCGTGTGCGCGTGTATTTCGGGATCCTCGGCGAACGCACACATTGTAGTATTCACATACAAATACTCCAACATATACAACGATCGCACATGCTGGTGCGCGCAGTTATGTTGAGCGTGCGTGCACTCCCCGAAAAATGAGTTGCATTTTATTGGACCATGTGTGCGCGCTCGGGCATTAATTTCGTCGACAGACGAAGACGTCGTCGCCGCCGCCGCCGCCGCGGCCCCGACGATGTTCTCTAGTTTTTATGGGGTGCATGCCGTTGCGCGTTGAGCACCGAATATTATGCGTGTGTCTGCAAGCCGCTACAGACGATTGCCGCAACATTTAATGCATTTCATTGCCCCCGAGACCACGCAGCATGTGCCCGGTTAATATTATATACAATATGATATAAATATATACGCTCATTCACTATACTTTTAATCTCTGCATAAAACCAGAATAAATGCGCACGCCGGCTTCTCGCTACGATCGTCGATGCTGCTGCACGCATGCACACACACACACACACACATTCAGATAGATGTTTATTTCGGCTGGGTGTAATTAAATAATTCATCGCGCGATCGCACTCTCAAGAGCATGCACTGGTTTTCTGGTGCGCTGCGCTGCACACACGCATGCAGTATGCTGTGCGTGCGTTTATGTCCATTTAAGACGCTGCACTTTAGTGCCGCACTCGCGAGACTCGAGAACACACGGCGCTGCGTCTGTGCCTTACATTGTATGCTCATGCTCACGCACATGCGCACGCACGCACGTGCTCGGTCGGTTGCAATCTCGCTGGCCGGCGACTGGAGTCGTCGAGTGTGTTTACGAGCGCAGAATGTTGCTGCATTTATGCGCGTGCGACCAAACTGGCTTGTTTTATTAATATTATTCAAATGGTCTAGGCGCAGATACGCGCGAATATCCTTATGCGGGCTCGTAAACAAGATGACACTATCGAGAAGACGACGCGGCGCGGCCCGTTGACGACAATGTATTAGTTGGCCCCGGCGGAATGTCGGCGGCAAACGGGGGATGTCGGATGTCTAATTGTAACGTCTTATTTTTGGTGCACATTTTGAATAAATAATTGCGTCGAACCAGAGGCGACATCAAAGGAGCGTGTGTGAGATCGTTTTCGATACACTGTGCTGGTATCTGTACATAAAAACAACGTGCGCACGATGCGCGTACAGCATAAATCATCAAACAGATTTTCACCGTTTACGCCACACACGCACACACATACGTATACAAGCAGCGCGGGAACGCGCGAGCTACAAACGTTATTATTTAGAGTTCATAAATATTGAAAATAAACTGAAACAGACCAGCACCGCCAAGCGTCAAGAATGTATTCGAGTTGAATTTTTCCCAATCGCACCCGATCTGGGCTCTTGACTCGAGTTTGTCGAATGCACTAGTGCTTGATACGGTGAATGTGTGTCTGCTGGTTCCCTCAGAAGTTTCGAATGTGGACGGAAAAAATGTGTTAGACATTATATTCTATACAGCGCTTTGAGCTCGGCCGAGTCAAGTTTGGCGAACGTGAGATTTCCAACACATGGACGATTCTACGAGGGTGTCATTTCAATATTTGTATAACATATGCTCGCTGCGACCGCAGACCGCCGTTGTGCGTGTGTGCGTGTTGTTAGCATGCATATTGGATATATTCAAAGCTTCACATATGCACATTTTTTGCCCCAACTTGAAACAATGTTCCAGCGTGGCTTTGGGGTTGAAGAGAACGCGAACAGACACACACACACACACGCACACACAGAGAATGCGTAATGCGTGCGTGGTGCTCATGTATGTTTTACTCCGCATGCATACTTCATGATCGATTGTATCGAGCACAGTCGCTGAACTCGACAAACCGTATTCATTTATCACTCTGACACGTTTGCCCTACCACTTATGTTCGAATATTATTGGTTATAAATTCATTAGAATAACCAATAGTATTAATTATATTGGAATGCCATGCTGGCGAGAATGCCATCGAAAACGTTATAGCATTTAAGAGTTCATTTGTTGATCTACCCGCAGTTGAGTTAGTGGTCGGTGATGTGGTCGTGTGTGTGTTCATGCTTGAGTTAATAAATCGTTTGTTCTATTTACCCGACTTACCAGCTATAGAAGCTGACGTGGACGCTCCCAGCCAGGCGTGAGAATTCTCCAGCATTTTGGCCTGCAATGAAATTAGAGACCAGAGTAATTTGATTAGAGAAAGGAATTACTATCATAATGTTAAACGCCGTTGGAATTACATTGAATATTGAAACTTGATATGACGCATGTGATTTATACCAATTCCAATAAAAACCCTCGAGTGTATGTCAACGTTTACACACATTATCAACATCGGGACATATTTTGCGATTACCATTCGTAAATCACCGGCAACAAAATGTATGCCGAATATATTGTATATCAACGAGTGGTTTGAGGTAACAACTTCCACTCGTTCGTGACCAAAACACATCTCGCACACCAGCAGCCGTCGACGACGACGACTGTTCAACTGTTGACGCGGGAAACGATGTAAAAGTACATGCTCGCTCACACAATCAAACACATAATATACCAACGGAGCGAATTATTGCCATAAATTACATGTTCAACAATACGTGTACCTAGTGCAAGCGACTCGTGTGCGGTGTGTAGTTTGTTTGTTTGCCCGCGCCGTGTGCAAGCTTTAATGATTCAAATATAAATAAATCTAAATAAATGCAGAGTTCGCGATACTATGCTGGCACACTCACACAAACACTTGAACATACACATATACACGTATAATAATGACTGTCGCGCGAATGTTGGCGGGCGCTGAAAACGGGCTTCTCGCATGCGTTGGACTCCGTGTGGGGCAAGTCAAAGCAAGGCGACGAGTCGCGCCGAAGTTCGCGGAAATCGTTGGCGCACGGTGTCAGAGCCGACTCCTGTGCACACGATCCGAACGTGTGCTCGTGTGTGTGTGTGTGTGTCTCTCTCTCCGGTAGGAAAACTTGCAAGTGTATAATTATAATGAGCGCGTGTGTATGTATGTGATTGGATGTAGTGAACGCTGTGCACAAACGAATTATTCACTTGAATATTTAAAAAAATATATTATTGCTTGGGCAATTGCGTCGAGCACGCGCGGCAGGGCAAAGTAATTTCTGCTCAACACTTTGGGTTTATTTATGCACGCAGACTAATATATGGTGTATGAATTTCAGGTGAACAATTACACAGTCATGCACACGCACGCACGTACACGAACGAAACACGCACGCACGCACACTCAAACTCAAACTCACTCTCTCAAAGCAGTCGCCGGGCATTCGAACATGTTATAATTTTGTATAATATATTTTTACGAGTTCGCTTGAAGTTCTACTGGCTGCACTAAATCGAAATTTAATTCGCAAGACAGTCGTCGTTGGACAGGACAAAAAAACACAATGTTGTGTATTCACATTGACGTTGGCTTCTCAATTTCGATTCAAACGATTCACATAATGCGATAACAATAACCAGGAGTTTGAGACCAATCAAACACTCGTCATTGACGTGGTTAAAAATTCACAAATACATAGAGCACCTTGGGAACGAAACGGCAGCAAATTGTCCAGATTGTAAGTGGGTTTTGTATGTGAACGCGTGTGCGAGTGTGTGTGTATGTGTGTTGTCGGACAATCAAACATACATATTGTAAATACTATTGCTAATGCATGCGCATACGCGCAGCTACTAGATTGTATTAATAAATAGACTATAATGACTGGAGCGCCAAGTTTCGTGGCGCTGGTTCCCATCGTTGATGTATTGAAATAAATATCTAATTCACCAGCAGCACCGCGAGCCCCGCCAGCTCCAGCTCAATTAGATATTCATAATTTATATATTTATTGCACGTTATAAATGCGTAAGTGTATGTGTATTTGTGGCGAACGGGCTTTTTGCTTCACAACATCGCATTAAAATGTGCGCATGAATGCTGGCCATGCGCGCAAACTATACAACTTATATACATTTTAGATTCATTCGGTCGTTAACGCATATTTTATTCGCATCGCAAACACATTCGCATAAACACACACGAGTTTCGAAATGGGACTGTGTATGTGTTCGACCATCGTCAAGATTATATTCGGAATATAATATAATTCGCATAATAACGTGTAATTTGATGCTGAATTATAAACCACACTAAAGTGGCGAACTGCTCCGATCCACACATGCATAACACACACACATACATACACACGAACACACTCCCAATGCCGAGCAGCAATGAATGCCGTGTTGGCTTGGCTTGGAATTAGCCTAGCCACATTTGGGTAATTATAATTCAGTTGGCGATTTGTTTTTAAATCGTGTAGATTAAATGTAGATTGAATCGGATTCCGTTTCGGAATAACTTGGACTCGGTCGTGATATTTTATATAAATTCAATCGATATGGAAAAGCCAGACGCGGATGCCCCGTATGAGTAGTGTGAATTTGTATACATACGATGTGCAATATACACAAACACACACGTGTATACACACACACACAAACAAATACAGGGTGTGTGTGTGTGTGTGTGTACAGAATCATTTATGCATATTAAACGAAACTTAATTTAATTTGTCGACTAAAATATGCATGTCCTAGCGTGGCGACCGAGCGTAGCCCACATGCACAAACACACATACTAATACATACTAACACACACACACACCGACATGCCATCATGTGGCTGGCTCATGGACGGCGCAGGATCGGCCAGACACATTCAGGTGCATTAGTTTTTGTCATGTTAGAAAATATAACGACCGTGTCACACAACGACCCACCCGCTTCGGTCGGTCGTGCGCGTGCGGCACCGGCGTCGGGCGGCAAAATGGAAATTGACTTCTGTGTGCTAGTTATGCTGCGAAATGATCGATTATTGTATTATCGGGTCACCAGTGAGTGTGAGTGAGTGTGGGTGTGTTTGTGTGTCTGACCGTATGTCTGGCCAACATATTCTTGCTTTTATATCGAACACTCATCAACTTGAAACTCGAGAATGCTCAACGGCACCAAATATAGAATATGTTCTCCGCGCGTGCGCGTATGCTGGCACGCAAGCCGGATCGTGCACGCGTTCCGGTGTAATTATGCTGAAGTATGCGCGCAGCGGAAAACAAGCCCAAAGTTACACACACGTGCTCGTACTCGCTCAAACGCGACCGACGTACGACGGTGACGACGACAACGATGAGTGTTTGTTACACGAGCGGCGCTCGTGTGCGTGCGAGAACGGCTTGCTTGGCTGAATGCAGCGCATGTGCGTGTGTGCGTATAGCTTATATCATAATGTCCACGGCCACGGCACACATATAGTTTGTTTAATCGATTGGTTTTAAATTTAAATTGACTTACACACATAATCTATTTTAAAATGCCCATTACATCGTCCGTTGCGCAATTCGCAGACTCGACGACGACGTCTCGACTAGGATCGCTTGTCCTGCGGTATGCATCATCATAGGGCAGCTACGCACCGTAATTGACACGGGCGAAACAACGCATGAACTCGTTCATCACATGGGTGCGTGTTAGCATCCATAGCGAAACGACGGTTGGAGTAAAAGTATTCGTATGATATAAGTTATACGTTATTCATATTTCGCATTAGCTTAGCCCTGGGAGGTTGGCCGGCTGGAGCCAGTCATATTTAATTATAAAGGCAATATTGTATGGGATATTGGTGTTCGATATTACGTTTCAATAGCAACATGTGGCAAATAACATTATCATCACAGACGCGCGACGACGCGATGCGAGATGCTATTTAATTGTGTATTTAATTATATACTGTTCGTGCTAATTCACGAATGATTACCGAACGGCATTCCGTTCTAGTATATGGCATAATTATCTGGTTTCGTTGTCTTTAAACTGCACGTATAAGATGTTGTAAGGTGAAAAACGAGGTGTATATTTTTTGTTTCGATGGACGTTTGTCTGTCGTGTGCATCGCAGCGGAAAAACGAACGAACAAATTGAATTCAACACATAATACTAGTAGACACGACGTCTACAAATCGTCTATAGCACAATAAATATATCTGTATGGAAATGTAATTAATGCACATTCTGTACTGGTTTTCAACAATCGCACGGTGGCAATCGAGGCACGTACACACACACACACATGCACTGCATCGACTTTTTACTTTAGCACAGCACGCGTCGCAGCGTTCCGAACAATGAACGGACACGGATGTAAAAAAATATGCGAGATATTATTGTACTTGTGTGTCTGTGCGTCTGTGCGCGAATGAAATTGTCTGCGCAAAGTTAACGATGCATGTAGATGGCGCGGCAACTGGCAAAAAAACACCGCCGACCGGAATACTTATGGAAAATGAATTAATTCATCGCTCGCTGCATATTCAAACCGTTCGTTTCTCGCTGCCACATCTGCCAACAACGTCCAGACTATACTATATGCAACACAGAATAATAACGGCCAACGAAACACAGCACAGCATAACAATATTGCCTCCCACCATCACCACCACCACCATCATCAATTTGGCAAAGTTGCGAGCAGATAAATCAATACGCACTGACATTGTAAGCACATATACGCGCGCGCAGCTGAGAAGAATCCGTGTACTGGATAATATTTATCTTCTGCTGCTGCTGCTGCTGCTGCTGCTGGTGCGTGCGACTTGGCTCGGACCAGATGATGAGCTCGACGATCGCAAGCGCGCGCCGTTTCGTCTGAATTTTATATATATAATTTTGTGTGAGCACGCGCAGTCACGCAGGCACGCACGCAAGATGTTTGCGTAGCGTCGCGACGCATCGCATAGTAATAAATAAATTCAATGGAAATTACAAAACCAATAAACTAACTTGTTTACATTGTACTTCGGAGAACGTGGGAGAGAAGGGGGAATTATCGCACAAGCAACCCACACGAGCAGCTTGTGTGTGTGTGTGCGTGTTCTTCGAGCGACCAGTGCATTTTGTCGCCGGGTCAGTTGGAGAAAACTCACCACGCGATGACCGCCATGGATTTGAGTGCATGCATGTACAAATATGTGGCTCGTTTTTCATCTATCGTTGACGAGAACAGCGCGGAGCGTGCAAGCGCCCATAAAGTGCGCAGCAAGGCACCATCAAGTCCAGCTGGACAACATAGCCCAGCATCAGACAGTCCGAGAGCATCAGCTCGTATAACTTTGTCTATAAATAATGCAGTGTGCAAGCAATGTATTCGCGTGCACATTCGTGCGCACAGAGAGAGAGACTGCTCGCGTGTTGGAAATTTATATTCCTTTTCACGACGACGGCGAGACTGCTCCAGCAGCTGATGGCCGAGATGCCGGCGAGATGCGGTGTGAAGGTGAAGGAGGTGGCGAAAGTCATTTCGGGCTATGAAAACTTACGCGGATAAACACGCTCGCAGCACACACACGTACACACGCACACGTGCATGCGATCGGGCATGCGCGTCTCCAACTCGCAAGGGCGCGAGTTTTTCCCGAGTGGGATTTTTTTTGTGTCAGTGTGTGCGCGCTCTGGTTGTTACACTCGCTGCGATGCGTCTGAATGGTCTGAGCAGACATAAAATGAATAATATATATTAGGAATGTTCTCATTTATTTATATAAATTGTGTGTCTTTGTGTGCATGGGCGAGAGCAATTGAGCGTATGCGCGCGCGCGTGTGTGAGCGTGTGTGTGAGCGACAGCCTCGCGCAAAAATACGAGTAAACTTTGAACTTTACGCCCGACGAACGCAAGGAGCACAGCTGGTTGCAGGGCTGCTGGAGCTTAATTTATATTGGTGTACATAATAAATAATCTAAATTGTATGTGCTGCGACTTACGGACATCGTCGTCGACGACGACGGCACTGCCAAGAGAGCAACCGGAGCGATGTGAGCATGTGCAACGTGTTACGAAAAGAACCGGCGAAGCATTATATTTTTATACAATTCGTTCGTGTTCGAGAGACGAGAGTCTCATAATAAATACATGACTAATTAGATGTAAGTGCAGACGGACGCCAGAGCGAGATTTATAGGGCGGATGAAGTGCCGGATTGGGGCCGATGCTTCGCTAAGCTGTGCGCGAGACACGGACAAGATGGGCATATTTTTGGATGATACACACACTGCTGAATTATATTGTGAGTATGGAATAAAATGTCGGAGATATCAACTGCATGATAAGCTTCGTGTACCATCAGATATACAACATCATGCAAGAGAATTAGATGCCATAAATATTCGTCGAAATTGCTACCTCCAACACACGTTTATTTATTATTGTTATTATAATTGCAGCAGCAGCAGCAGCAGCAGCCGCCTCAATTGATTGCGACCGGACGCGGTCGCGAACTGCAGTCTCGCGACGAGTGTTGCCGAGAGTGTGCCGAGAATAATTGCTTTTGAATCCCGAGAAGCGCGAGTGGCAGCAAGTGTGCAGAGTCGGGTTCGCTGTGTGCTGTACTATAGCATATAGTGTAGTGTTTTGTATGCGATATTATTATACAAATTTCGTTCGTGTTCGGTGCCGGTGCCGGCCCATAAATTCTCGAGCGTTTTCTCGACTTGGACAATTTGTTTAATTATTGATAACCGCAACCACCGCTGCCACTTTTATTGCGAGCGCGAAATGGCACACGAATTACCATTCGACAAGTCGTATGCGGTTGGACCTCGGACCAGTCTATGTTGGAACGCTGGGTTTCTCCATAGCATAGATAGAATATACATGCATGTTTGAACATGAACATATTAGCGCTTCATGTCCTTATTCATCGTTCTCGATCAAGTTGCTGGTCGAAACAACACGTACCAATGCACAGCGGTCCGAGTGGTCGTTGACGCACACAATTCAAGCGTGTTATTTTAGCAATACAACGCGCGCGCGTGTGATTGGGCGTGACTGAAAAATAAATTAAACTGTAAGCGCGAATGTGCATATACATTTCACGCGAGGGCTGCCGTCTTCGATTCGATATTTTTTCAAGTGTTTTCGTATTGGTTTCTGTATCGTAATTCAACCGATCGTCGTGCGATCGCCACACCAGATTCGCGCAAGTTATCTTGCTAGCGATATGAAACGCATAATATACTAGGTTAATACCTATGAGCGTGCACCATATTAATGAAAATTAAAGGCTCGCCACTGGACAACGGTTCAATATATTCAATTCGGATTTTAACTAATCGCTGAATATACATCTCAGGCATCACTCTGCCAATGTTCATATTTCTGGTCCCAATAATACTCGGTCCATCGAGGAAAACAATGCATGGAGTCACATTCTATGATTTCATAAAAGTCTAAGCGGTGCTCCGC
>JANTBZ010043417.1:0-29634 GCA_024741255.1 Exechia fusca
GTGTTTGTGTTAGTGAAAAAAGACAAGATCTATTAGGAACAGAATACAGCTGAATATAACATCCAAAATACAAATTATGTAGGTTCTCTTTGGTCTAGACTAGCCCCCACATCCCCTAAGGGCGCAATAATACTGCTTCGTGAGTGCTCCGCGATCCATCAGCGAGGCGCCGCCACGCTGATCGGCATGTAAATGCGCAACAAACAAAAGATACTCGAGTGTGATCGTCGTTTGTCGCTTCGGATAATTCGATTCGATTGCCGCTGTGCTGTGTATCGAGCCGAGTGTTAAAGTACTCAGTACACACACTAAACTATGTGCATACCTGAGCGATGAGACTCCGCGGTGTGTCTAGGTGTTTGCCGTGTGCGCTTGTCTTTGCGATTGGTTCCAGGTCGGTCGGTCGATCGGATCGATTGAACGGACGTTGGACCGCCAGCTGTGTGCGCCAGCCAGCCACGACCTGCCAAACGTGTGCGCACCCTTATCAACACCACACGCCACACACTCGAACACCCAAACCTACCAGCCACAAGCCACCAGACCCACCAATTTGCGATGACGACGATGATTTGCCATGTCGTGTCATTCATTGTGCAAACGCGATCGTTTAACAAGGCGTGAGCGGACGGTGTGCTGTTCGTGGTTTTAATTGTTTCACCGCACCACCGCACACATGTGGCTCTTCCGTGTGTGATCTTGGCCGCACAGGGGTTCACCGGCAACGGTTGGCAGCGGTCTGGTCAAAGAACCGACCGACCCGAAACATATGCGCTGATTTATCGCGTCGAACATACAATTTGGAGGTGTGCAAAATGCGCTGCTCGAGCATCGATCTCATTATCGTAAACTTCCCAAGCTAGCGTCGCCCTTGCTCGGGTCGGAATGTGTGTGAGGCTCGGCGAGCGATAGGCTGGCCTGGCACACACCAATTATCTCGGAATTCGCTCACAGACCTTCCACACGCGCGCGCCGGTGCCAAGGAAGTGAGATCTTCTGTCTTCTGTTTGCCGTGCGCAAATACGACGACGAGTTATTGACATTTCGCGCATCTTCGTGAGACGCATAGCACACAGACTTTCTTCAAAAATAGATCTCGGTCTCGGTCACACCGCACATCGTTTGTTGCCGTGCGTCGCCCGTTTATTCGCCCGTTTATTCGATTGCGAACTATTTTCGGTTGAATTCGGTATCCATGCATCCGCCGCACGCCGCACGCACGCCGCTTAGTAACACCGATCTCGATCTGTGCTCGGATCGTCCGTCTCTGGGCGACATTGGGCGACAGCACGTGGCAGCCGGCCACCGCCACCACCGCCAGATCTATTGTGGGGTTTTTATTGCCACCTCGTGTGCGTTTCCGCGTCGCATATTTCTAGCCAAGAATGTGCGCGTTGTGTCGCTTCGAAATCACAGCCGCTCAAGCGTTCCGTTAAAGTGTCGTCGCGCCCGCTTGCGGGGTTCGGCGGATAGACTTCCTGGAAGCGGCAGCCGCGCAGTTCGCGCATGCATAACATTATGGCATGCGCAATGCTGCTGGTATCGCGTATCACGTTTCTCGCCAACATCGTCGTCGTTATGCTGCTTGGTCTTGTCTGGTCGAGTGTGTATCATCGCGCATCGCGCTCGCATGTGCATTTAATTGTCACGATCGCATGTGCGCCGCAGAATTTGCGACGTTTGTGTGCGTGTGTGGGCGCGTCATTCTTCACACCAAATCAGCGCACGCAAACTTTGCACAGAGAGCAAACGACGCGCCGACGAGTGCGATGTGCGCCCCCACGCGCTTTCGCGTGCGGTTGTGTGCGGTTGTTGTCCGCCGCCCAATTGCGACCGAACATCTGCACACGGTGGCGGCGCGTGTGAGTGTGTGTGTCGTTTGCGCACACGATTGGCATACCGAAATAATTGCAATTGTGTCGTATTTGTGAAGCGCATGATAAGTCTACGGAGTAACGTAGGAATGGGCCCGACCCGCGAATATTTTCAACAAGGTTCAATATTTTAGACAATTTATAATATTGTTTCAAGCTGCTAAGCTAGCTACGAGATGTTTAAAGGTCTAATAAGCTATTTAATTTGTGTTTACAAGATAACTTGCTTGATAGGAGGTCCTAAAAGTTCTCACGAGGTCTTGGAATGTCTTACAAGGTCTTAAAAGGGCTTACAGGTCTTAAAAGAGCTAATAAAATGTTTACGATCGGTTGAAAGAACTAACAAGTTCTTTTCTGGATTTAGCAAGAAATATCAAGCTTCATGTAAAGGATGTTACGAACTTGATTGTCAAGTTATATGGAGCTTCCAGTCACTACGAACTATTTCATGACATGAAGTTGAGAATAATTCATTCACTCACACCGCCGACTTATCGCCCGATTTGTCATTGTCCTATAGTGTTGGTTGTTGGGTACTGGTTCCATGACATCGTTCGCTGCTCGCTGCTCGCGTGTGTGTTGGCGTGTGCGTATAGTATTTCAAGCGTTTTCGGCAACACACGTCAACAAACCATAAAAACCACCTTTCCAGCGCATTCCAAACGACGACGGCCGACGACTGCGTCCAAATTCGGACAACTCCTCGCGCCGCCGCCGCCATCCGCGTATTAAATATAAAGTATTCCGTCATGACTCCGCATCGTCGCAGCGGCGGCGGCGGCGTCCGGGAATGTACAACATTGGCGAAATTCGCTGCGCACACGCGCGCGGCTCGTTTGTGTATTTATCAGCTGATTCTTCGTCGTCGGTTGACCGACGGTGCTGGTTTTTCGGGCGACGAACGTTGCTTGCTGCCTGTGTTCGGTTGGTCGTTCATATTGTATACTTGTGGTGTGTGAATATATACAGTTGCTAGCACTAGCAATATTAAGTTACCAAGAAACATGCTGGATATGATAACTTCATATTGCTGTCATATTTGGACGTTATCTGTTATCTTGTTCGGAGGCCTGACATTCGAAAACTACGTCGACCACACAGTTAACACTTTGCAAAGCTGTTAATGGAAGATAGATCTTTCAGATACAAATATATTTAGGTCTTTTGGAGCACTCAATTCTGTGCAAATGAGCTCCAAAATTCTCCAAAATTCTATAACTAGGTAACTTCATATTGCTATCAACTGTATGTGTATGATGTGCGCACATTTGGAACGGTCGGCGGCGCGTGCTTTTCGTGCCAGTGTGTGTGTGTGCTCGAGAATTCGCTGATTTGATTCGCGTTTGTGTTCGTTCGCTTGCGCGTTCAGATACTGCGTATTCGAATTTCATCGCCCCGTCAAGGTGACGCCACCGCCGCACACGCACACGCCTGCCTGTGCCTGGGCTGGGACTCGGTGGCGACAATTAACTATGTGCATTTGTTTGCGCCCCGTTTGCCCGCGCGCAATCGGACGCCCCAATCGCCGGCAATCGATCACGCACGCTTCTCTAATCGAAAGTCTCTTCGTCTCTCCATCGTCGTCACTGATTTGCATCCAATTGCGCATGGATCTGGACCAATGCGATGCACTGCACACGCACACACGCACGCGATGTTGCCGATCGAGATCAGCATCGAAACCGAAACTCTGGGTACCCGTGCCGTGAGCCACCGGATTCGGGGCCTGGCTCATGCGATCGATGCAAATCGTCGCGCGTGACTTTGGTTCGTCATTCGTGTTCGTTCGCCGGCCGCATGCATGAATCGGAAATGTTTGACTTAATTTGCCCGCGGCGGCGGCGGCGGCGTTGGCGTCGCGAATGGGGGACACACACGCACACAAATTGTATCCGCACTAAATGATATGCGCGACGCGATTATAAACAAAAAAAGGTGGTTGCCTGCTACTGGCTGATGTGTACTATTAGTTGTATAAATTGACTAGACCTTCACCTTCTACTGCACATACGATGCGAAACAAAAGCCATATAATAATGCAATAATAGTGTGCCAACGGGTTCAGCGCCACGGACTTGCAATTGACATCTAACATCTAATGCACATGCAAGATGCGATCGCATGCGTTCTATATTTGCAACATATGCGCGAGCATCGCTCGTTGCTGCTCTGCTCTGATTGCCTATCGTCGGTTCGTGTTAGCGATCATAATTACAGGGGTTATGATGCGAAACCTTTGGCTGTATGTTTTATAAGCGTGCGAGTCCGCGGCCCGTGACCAATGCGATTTTCGAGCACATGCACATGACTCTATGCTATCGCTGATGTACAAAACCATTTAATGTGCTAGCATTCGCAATGGTTTTCTGCGCGTACGCTCGCCACTCGCGACATCAGCATCTGACGATGGTGCCCAACTCCCAACACCATAATATTAATATTTGCAACAGGTTACCACACCACAGGTAATCGAGTAATAAAACCCGGCGAGGAGGACTTTGCATGGCATTGGAATGCAATTCGTTTTTACATATCGAATTTGAATTACAGCGCGCAACCGCTGATGAACAGTTAGGCGCGACGACGATGCGGGGTGGTTTACGACTTCTTGTGCGGGATTTGGGGCGCAGCGATAAAAGCGCGTGCGAGCGCGAGCCGTCACAACATACAACTTACAACCTGTGTGGAATATGCGCAAGTGTTTTGTGGGCTTCGCACATTCGCGCATTCCTTTTGCACACATTTCGCCATTCCACCGCCACCATGGGAATGGGGTCTTGTTTGCGTTGCGTGCTGTCACACAACACACACACACACACCTTCGAGCCAAAGCATAGTTTACGATTATGCACCAGTTTATGAGGCGGGCGGCGGGCGCGCATTTCGCGTGTATGTTTAGTTCTTTGCGACTACAAACGCACATTGTTGCGCGCGAGGTGATTGACTTTGTGAGAGACGGGTAGCGATGCGCAATTCCCAATGTGTCAGGTACACAACATCGCGCTCGCTTGCTCGCGTTTGTTATAATTAAACCATGTTCGCTCGTGCGCCCCGAAAAGTTTGCGCCGGTGCCTTGCTTTTGGCGGCTCGCTCGTTTGGCGTGTGCAATCGATTTAGCGAAATGTATTTACGATCGCGAGTGCTGCGACGAATGTATGCGGCGCACCGAACGCAAGCATAGCACACACACCCGCTGATTTACGAGGCCCCCAATCCGAATGCGGTTCGGCGCACATATGCACGCATATTGGCCCCACGTCAGCGGTGGCGGCGGTGGCGGCGCGAAGCGATGCTTTTTTATCGTCCGGTTCCCACACTTTACGCGCGCCTGCGTCGAGCACGAAAAAAACGCAGCAAGGCACCACAACGCAACAACGCAGAGCGTGTATGCCCTCAAAGGAATGTGTGATGCGCGTGCGACGTCTTCGCGACGCCACACCACGCAACGCCAAAAACGTGAGTGAGTGTGAGTGTGTGTATCATATTCGGGGGTCCGCGCCCGTTAACCCTTTAGTATTCCTAGAGGCTTTATGGACTCCAGATCGAACACCTTGACTTTTCTCATGATTTGTTGTTGTTGCTTATAAGCTGATGGAATCCCCAACAATTCGCAATCAATGTTTTTTACGTAGTACGTTCGGTATGCCGACGGTAGCCCTTTGAAAATTAAATGCCAGCAACAAATGGCAATGTAATTGATTCTGTCAGAACAACACGATTTTCACAAGTACAAATAACATCCTAATATTTGACGAAATGAAATATAGACTGGACTATTGTACTGAGGCGTCTACCAGGTACAACAACAAATAGAAACAGCTTGAAAAAAGATGAAGCTGCTCGAACTGCAGCACTTCAAAACGTCGATTTTGACGTTTTCGGCTTGTGCACTAGAGGGTTAAGAGGAGCACACACCATTAAGCATTTCTGCTCGCTCGCGCGCTCGCCGCTCAAACGAGCGCGCAGCATAAATACAAAGACCGGCCACCAAAAACCCGGGCCCGCGCATTCAGATCATCGGTCTGTGCTCTGCTCGCGAAACCCGGGGATCAATGGCGATCCGCGCGCGGATAAAACGCGAAATAAAAACATTTAAATGAATGTGTATACCTTGTGCATGCATGCATGCTTCACGTGTGTGCCTGTGTGCGTATTTCACGGCGGCATTTTGCCAGAGCAATGATATGTAGTTTTTTCGGGTATGTGTTCACGTTTGGGTCGTGCTGCACGTCGTCGTCGTCGCCGTTTGCGTGGCGCATGTTTGGGGGGCACGAAAGGGGGCGCATTTGCATAATTCTGGCGAAATGCGATCGACGACGACGACGCGCATGCGCGCAAATCTCGTGAGGACGATCGACGTGTGCTGCTGGTCGTTGCCGTCTTCGTCGTGGTTTTGTTTCGGACCTTTGCGAGGCGGCTAAAAGCTCTGTGATGTTTTTCGGGTTGGGTTCTTCGTACCTGCCGGCCACGAGCGAGCCCGAGCACGAGCCACCCAGACCCCAGACACACATGAATAAATAACAATATTATATTGTAGTCGGAGCGCGCACGAGCGCACCCAATTAACCCCGGCCCCGGCAAAATTCGCCCAATCGAACATGCTCTTCGCCGGGCATTTATGTATTCGTAATATTTTATGCAATCCGCGCGCACACATTATAATGATTGTCGTTATGGTGGTCCCATTTCCTCTCCACTTCAGGTCTGCGAGGAGAACAAATGCCAGGAGGAGGTCTTTCTGCTGGCGCTCTGCTACATGGATCGCTTCCTGACCACGACGACGGTGCGGAAGACCCATCTGCAGATTCTGGCCGCCTCCTGCTTGCTGCTGGCGTCGAAGCTGCGCGAACCGAGCAGCACTGGGCTGCCCGCGGAGTTGCTGGTGTTCTACACGGACAACAGTATCACGCGATCGGATCTGATTGTAAGTAGTCGAATTGTACTAGATTTATTGACGATAGATATAAACTATTTATTGCTCTCTTATCATTATCAGCTACTTGCTGCGATAGTTGCTATACAAAGAGTTGCACCACATTCCATTCACGTTGGTATGTTTCAATTCGTAGAAACCTCCAAAAATGAAGAAAAAATGACTAGATCAGGGGAAAGCTGAACAACCAACAACGCAACTAGAGCGAATTTCTGGGCTTCACGCTGTTGCTAAATCAATAGCCAAGACTGTAAAACGAAGAGTGTTTGCATATGTTTGCCATGTTTGCTTTTACGCTCATTCATGTGTGGTCGTGCGGGGTTCTTCTGGCTGATACCCGAAAACGCGATCCGTGCTGTGGCAACATTGTAGCAAGTTACGTCGTTTTTTTGCGCTACGGTTTTCTTCCCCAACGATCGACGTTGCTATTGAGCGTTCGTCTAAAAATTGATACGCGAGGCGAGACGCTGCCAGAGGCAGAGGCGTCGCTCAGGCGCGCGCAATATTTGCTCACCAAACAAATATTATATCACTTGCGTGAATGACGCGACACAAGCGCTGAAGTACAACTCTGTGTCTTTGTGGTTGGCCAACGATGCGAGCACGGAACTGCATTGTTTTTATTAAACCAAAGTCGTATTTTTATGGCCTCTATGGTCCCCAGTCCCCACAATGTTTAAACTCTGAATATGGTTATATTTCCAGCACATGGACATCAATTGTACCTGAATACATCGGCCTTGGCCAAGAACTCAGTCATACAATTTGGCCAACTTCATTGACTCAGAGTAGTATGCACAAGCACACTTGCCTACTCACTCTGCTCGGGCTGCCTCGTAACGAACGGCGAGCCAACACAGACAGACCGATATCTACACACACAATTTCGTTCAAAGGCATGCCAGTTTTTTGGCGACGCTTGCAGATTAGCGGACGTATGCGAACGTGTCTGTGTGTGCAAGTATGTGTGCGGGTTCCGCTATCTCTGTGGTCGCGCGTGTGCGTTCGTGAAACGGCGTCTCTCCAACACATAGCACAGCCCGAAAACAGCTGATCAAGCTGACCTATGGTATTTTCGGCCGAGCTGCGCGTGAGCGTGCTAAACATTCGTGCTCGTACTCACTCGACGGATTTATCTATTTACACTACACACAGGCGTGTGCGTGCGAGTGTGTGCTCAGATATGGGGCACACGCGACAGAGGGTACAGGGTGTACCCGCTGGCAGATAGAGGCGGGTGTTCGGCGGCCCTCCGGGCTTGGCATTGAACTGTTTGCGCGCGACCACTGTTTCGTTTTTTTTTGTGGTGGTGGGCTTAATGCGAATGCGATGATACATACGCACGAGTACGTGGGCAGTCCGATAAGTACGTAGCCTCACGATAGTAATTCAAGTAACTTAATTTTCAAATTCAAGTTGTCACAAGGGAAAGAAAGGCAGTATTTATCGCGAAAAAAGAGGATTTTGTAAGTGTTAGTGATAAAATCTTTCCGAACGGTGATCGCGATATTTCAGGATCGTTGTTTCGTTGGCTATCGGCCTCGAAGGTTACTATGTAGATGACCTTAAAAAGTGTTCATCGAAAATGTTCGTCCTTGCTTAGTAGGCTCCGTACTTATCGAACCGCCCACGTATATGTGTGTTATCAGAACACCGAATATACAAATACCGACACACACAGAGCGTGGAAACCGTTTGTTCTTGTGCGCGTGCGTATAACGGATTGTGCCGTTGTGCCGATAAGAACAATTCAAAGTTCGCATGGTTTTTCTGCGCGAGGGTGGTAATCCTTATACCCCAGACGGCGGCAAGCGCCCGGTTAATTTGGGAAAAACCACATCAGATTCCCATGAATATCGAGTTGAATCACTTTTAAATTGGATGGCGTCAACTGATGGTGGCCGGCTCGCCCCTAATCTCAAGTGTGTGTGCGTTGGCGATAAGCGACACATGCGTAATAATGTTTCTGTGTGCTCTGTGGCTGGACACACGACACACGACACAGCCAGCATGTGTGAGCCGCCGCCGTTCATGCGTGTTAGTTTTGCGAATCGACTCTTCCGTTCCCGGAGCGAAGAACAGGCTGGCACATTCCGCAGACCGCAGACTGCGTACGCATGCGCAATTCCCATGGCAGTGCGGCGCCGCCGCTGCGCATTTGCGCACACTAAATGAAGCGATGTTCTGTCGTCGTGTCGTCTTCTCTCTAGCTTCATCATCGTCATCATTGTGTGGCTTTTTGCGACTGAACTGCTATACTTGCGCGCATGCTTGTATAACGCATATGCACACATATGTGGCGTGTTTGCAATTCTCATGCGTGTGCGCATCTCGAGAGTTGTAGTTCCGGTCGCCGCGCAAACAAAGCCTAGCTCTGTGTGCGTTTGTTCGCCGAATGTGAGATGTGAATGAGCGCTGATGTTGTGATCCGCCATGTGCCAAATCACAGCCCAACATTCACGCATGCTGGCTGCTGAGGCTATGATCCGAATCGTCTAACAATTTCAACAAGCCTCTAGCCGAAGCTGAAACGGATGCGCCAAGTGTATATGCTCGCGCATGTGTGTGTGCGTTTCGGCGATGTTTGTACAGTTTTTTGGTCGGCGATTTTTTCCGCCGCGATGCTCTCAAGCCCCCTGAGACGGAACCGCATACAAATACAGCTTGTGAAAACACACATGAACACGTCGTTGCGGCGTCGACGAGAATCTGCGTTAATAAGGATGCGATGCATTAGTTGGACTGCGCGGTTCGAGGAGGTAGTGGCGTATCGATGCTCAAGTCGAGAACTTCAGGATCATAGTGAGAATTAGTAGCGTATCGATACTATTGTTGAAAACTATTCTATGTGATTGCAATTGCAATAGTTAAACTCTCTCGAATGTTCATAAATATTGTTCTTGGCAATTGTTACGCAAACCAATTATGCTCATCATATGTGCATAACTTGCACCACATGAGCCCAAACCCAACCGCATCAAGCGAGAGCATTTAGCCCGTATTTTTCCACATGTTTGCCACTCTTCGGCCCGACCGAAGCAGGTCGAGAATTCGATGCTCAAACAATGCGGTTTCCAGCGTGCGCGTGTCTCTGTGTGTGCGAACAGACAATAGAAGCGAACGAGCATAACCATCCAAATAAATATCGAATGTACTCACACGACCTGCGACGATGAGCAAACGCAAGGACCAAGCGGAAAAATAGAAATCGGACGCCTCTTTGCCACTCGTCTTCTCCGCACGGCCGGCTCAATATCTTGAATCCTTTTTCCGAGAATCGCTCGACGGCGTTTGTTTTTTCGCTCGCACACACCCGCAGTTCGTGTTTGTTATTTACGAGTAGCGGCGGCAAGTTGGATTGTTCTTTTTTCATCGGGGCTCTGCGTTCGGTTACGCTCCGCTCCGCGCCGACGTGTTAATACGATTTGACCATGCATTTCCGTATGCGCGCGCATATATGCTGGGCATATCAGTTATGTTTCGAGAGAAATTCATTCACAAACTATTCCGAACGACCACGACCGACCACCAACATGCAAAGCAGTCCGACGTGCGCGAGTTCGTGTGATTTCATTTCGCACTTTACACGCGCGCTCGAGCTCGTGTCGAGAAAATAATCCAACATAACACGAGCTGCCATTCGGCGCAGGTAGAGTCTCAGGTTACGAGACGAGGCTCGCTCGTTTCGCTGCGAAACCTTTCGCCTCGGCGGCCTTCCCGGAATGAAATGCCGGACCGATAATAAAATAATTATTGACCGACCGACAACATTCACCTTCGCATACAAGCATACACAAGTGCATAAACTCCGTATGTTGGAGAAACACATTAATATGGATTTGTTGCGGCACATTCGACACATTCACGTCGATGGGCCGATGCCGATGTGTCGATCTGGATCGGTGTATTTAACTGTGTGTTAGGACACGACACGTCGTTGTGTTTCTCACGGGGCGCTGACATGATGAAGTGTCGACGTCGACGATGATCATCGCATGTTGATCGTCAACATATCGTCTACTGTGCGGTGCGTGCGACCGCTGAGCAATTTCAATGTCACGTCCTTTTGTGCGAAGACTGACGGCAGCATAAGCATTGTACCTACAGCATTGAAATCATATATTACGCATACTCGAACCACGAACCTAATAATAATGCTCGCGCACCGCCGAATCATGAATGAAAAATCATTATTGTGCGCTGCGCTGCGCGAGTGTGTGTGTGTATGTGCAAATCATTAGCTCTCGAGATCGCTCGTGCACGAATATGGTGTAAAGGCGCGCCTGGCCTGGCCTGGCGCAAATCTGCCGAACTTTGGCAAAAGAATGCGGCGCGGTCGTCGTCGACTTGAAATCCTGTTTTATGCTATGCGCTGCGCTGCTGTCGTCGCTTTGTGTGCGTGTTTGAGCACACATGTTTCATACCTTCGTTTATTTTTTGCTGCGTGTGCTTGTAAATTCGAAACAGAAATCTCGCACGCATTCCACGACACGCATCGCGTGTGCGAACACCTATAGGCACACAACACACAACATAAAACATATGTGCATTAGACTGGGGCTGATTGGTGTAATTGTGTGTTTCGATTGATTTCGCACCAATCAACTTTGAATATTTCAAGCGTTATTTAAATCTGCTAGTTTCATAGACAGGTTTGTGAAATATTTGTCATATTTTCGCATATTCAAATGTTCACAACATTACACAACACATTCCAAGAGATTCGATGAATGAACTGATCTGTTTCAGATAAGATATCGATGTTATGTGAAGGTATATCTAGATCTCTGATCGATTTTAATATGCTATTAGTAGCATATTTTGCGCCAGTCTAATACGCATGCCTTCGCCTCACGTTCAACATGTATAAAGTATATTTGCCCCGATGTGTCGCCCGTAGAATGTGCGGCAGGCCACCAAACACAGAGCGCCACACAGCGGACGACAGAGGCGGCCAAGACAAGGCATTATACGCGCAATTCACGCATGAAAAAGGTGGTGTACGTGTTGCTGCTGCGTCGCCATCGATGCCGCATGTGATGCCGCACATTCCAATCGGTCCCGTGCGTCTGCTCGACGACGACGTCCGATACTCGCGTATTATGCTCGGGCTGTGGTACGACATATTGCAATACGATATTCGCGCATTATTCGCCGATCATTGGCTTTGTTTGTTGGCCGCGTGCGCATGCGCAGCTATATTTTTCGCGCAGCCAATTCAACGACAACGACGGGGTGGATTTCCACCGACAGAGGCAGAGAGACCAACGACAAAATTATTCACCCCAATCCGCGTGTGGTTCCTCGCCGTTCCCTTGCATGTACTAGGGGTGAGCATAGAAACTTACGGTTTTCTTTTGCGAGGCGTCTCTGCCGAACGCGTTGACACAATGACGTGAGAAAAAACTTGTTTTGGAGGTTTGGAGAGCGGCTAAAAAAAGCCAAATCACAATTCGTATTTACATGTTATCGTCTGGTTGTTATTTGCCTCCAAAGATGTCGATGTACGTGTCTGATTGTGTAAACAATGTCGTTCCCCATCATATCATTTTATTCATTTCATTAATCAAAAAGTTATGTCGGAAATGTTTAACTAGCTATGTTTTCATGAATAAAAGTTTCTATGCTCACTCCTTGTACATAAAATCTTATGCGACGCAATCAACGGGATCGACGGGACTGCTTGAGCATCGCGCTGGCATTTTTCGCGTCGCGCGTTTGGCGGGGGGCTATATTTGAGGAGGGTCGCGCCGCGACTCTTTCACTGGGCTGGGTTTTTTCGTTGTTGAGTTGGCGCATGCGCGAGCCGCCTGAAAATTCCGGGAACCGCTTGCGCACATGCGCACACACACAATGTATGTACATGGCATGCATGATGCCATGCGCGAAGCCTCACGAGCAGCAGCGAATAACAAAATCAAAAGCGCGCACACACGCTCGCACATTCATGCACGCACTCGCTTGAAGACGCAAAAAAAAACATTGCCAAAGCACGGCGGTTTCTTCGGGCGATTGTGCGCGATTGAGCATCGTCGCCGGTCGCCAATCTGCTTTTCGGGGCCCGCACACAAACGCACGAACGCCGCGCGCGAAGGGGCCCCGAACGGCCAGAGAGGCCGTGTTGCTATGCTATGTGTGTGCTTATAAAGCATATAAAATATGCCATAAATAAAATACATGCCGGGGTTAGAGTATATATTGTTGTGTAGTGTACAAATATATTTTAATAGGCAGCCACGCATACGACGGGCACGACACAGCCCCTGCACAGAAATATATGTATTGTGTCACGTTCCGTTCGTGAGTTCAACATGAATTGTGATTATTATAATGAATAGAGGAGTTGAGAGAGGAGAGTGCAATGAAATCAAATTAAATTCGTATTCCAACTGCATCGAAAGAAGATCTACAAAGATTTATGCTAAATCATATTTTATGCTGACGTAGTATTCAGCAGGAGTTGTCTGATACCAACATTTCTACATCTACGTGTCCAACCTCACCACCCCTACTCACTCTATGCTCTGCCTGCCTGTTAGCCGGGCCCAATTATGTGTCGTGTTCGTCGTCGTCGGGGTTATACGCGAAACGATAATGTACGAAACGTGCACGCACCACCACCGGGATTCGATCGGCGGCGGGTTTTCGGTCGGCCGGTCGGTGTTGGCATGACATGCCAATGTCGATGCTGCGGTGCGCTGATGATGATGACGGCCGTCGTGCACGCGTGAGTGCGTGTTTGTTTTATGTTTAGCGCCGCCGCCAACGAATTAGATTACGAAGACGCATTGCGATTAGCATATTTTTCCGCACCGATCCGAAGCGGCGCGCCGAGCATCGCTTGAATGTTGCATAAACGCCAGCACACAACATATATTCAATGAACCGAAACGATCACGCGCGCGCTCGATCCTTCGCGGACCCCGAAGAGATCTTTAAGTGGCCATGAAATTCGCGTGTGCGTGTGTGCGCCCGACGTTTATTAATGGCACAAATTGCAGTCGTTGTCGGTGCTTCGCGTTGGTTCATTCATTTCGCGTTCTCGCGGTGCTCGAAGCGAGAAGAACTCCGACGACGTCGAGTTCTTTTATTACTTTTCGCTCTGGCCGCTGCTGCTGTGACAACTCAATTCGTTCGCACGCATTGCGATTAACGCAAAAATGTTCCGCCGCCGCCGCAGAGCATGCCGAAATTTGTCTTAATTAACCCCGCGGGCACGCAAATGAGTACACGCACCACTCGAATGTGTGCAGCATATTTTATTATAGTATTCGCATGCTGGCGGCGGCGGCGGCATGATGTCAACAATTAAGTGGTCTAATTGGATTGGGCCGCCAAACTTTTTGCGTTTCCGCGAACACATATTGATTGTGCAACGCTCTCTCCGGAGACTGAATTATTTCGAGTCACAACATAACGCAGCATACTCGCCGAATTCACAAGACGGAATGGGTTGAATGACATGCTGGGCTGGGGTCCGAGTGCTGGGGGTCTCTTGGGTCCAGAATAAGAACGCGATATGCGCTCACACGACTCGACGTGCGTGCGTGCGGCTGGGTAAATTTGGCTGGCTGCGCGATGCTCTGCGCTGCTTGATTATGATTTAGATACATAAATTACCCGCAGCCCCGGCCATTTGAATACGCTGGTTGGCTGATTAACGGGTTTTGGGTTGAGTGCGTCACGTCGTTGTCGCATGCTAAATATCGAATGTCCGCCCGCCTGTCCGCCTCTCTCGTCTGGCGATCGTGTCACGCGCGTAGAACCAGCACGAGAGCAGCACACACTTATCAGAACAGTTTTTAGAGCATGACGCCACGCCACCGGCTCGCGAACACGAGCATAGAGCGATAATAATGTCGCATGCTGCCGCTTGTACCTTATGCTATTCGGTGCGTGTTTAGCGCTTTGCGCTGCTCCACGAAAATGTGTAATTTAGTTCACATCGACCGCGTCCCCAAAACGGCGACGATGCTGTTGCTTTGGCGGCACAACAACTCGAGGCGGACGTGGCGTGGCGTTCACACTCTCGTTTTTTTCGGGCCTTCATCTGGTCTGGTCGGTGTGAGTTTTTTTTCGCGCGTGAGCGCATTCATCGCAGCGGAACATTTTCCGCCCAAGTGTGAAATTTGACACGTCGCAGAGCGTTGAGCAATGATGTGCTTGTGAGTTATGTCAGTTAATTGTAGCATATTTGAGAGAGACCGTTGAAGACCAGTTTAGCTTTTGAAGAACGCGATAAAATAATTAAATCGTGAGATATCGTTTAGATCAGATGTTTGTTAGAAATTACTTTCATTTTGAATGATAAATGTATCTAACATTTAATCTTTTTCAGTAGAATCTAGTACATCTAGTACATTGAACATCTTCCCCCAGTTACACAGAATTAGTTACATAGCTCTTCGCACTTTGCCGTAACTACTTTTCGGCAAAAATGCGCAGCCTATCGGTACGATCTACTTTGTTGCGGGTCATCGGTCTCATTTTATGTGTACACATACCATTTGTGCTCGCACGGTGTTATCTCAAGATGTCGAACACACACACAACGGCCCTCTCGACCATTTGGTGCGTTAATTATTCGCAGCGCCGTCGGTTGGCCCCAACCCGATTAGATTATGCCGCCCCGAAAAACGGTCTCATTACCCCAGAGCAGCAGCAGCCTGACAACATATAGTATACTATAACCGTCGGTCTCGCGGTCGGATTTGCAATCGCACACTCGCTCGCATTAAATTTAACTGTGATAACTCTCACAAGTGCTCGCACACGAGTACACTAAAAAAAGGCAGCAGCAGCGCCAGCAACTGCTGGGGTTTCAAGGTTTTTCACAGTTTGGTGTGTGTGCGCGCGCGTGCGTGCCCGCTTTACGCACAATTGCGCGTGCGCAACTGGCCAGTGAAAGCGTTGCCAGGCACGTACCACACACGCACATTTACGCACAACTACCACTATACTTGCGCACACGCCGCATTAGCGCGAGATATCAGCGCGTAATCGCTTTCAAACTGCGCGGTCGCCGTTTCGCGATCACCCGCCTCGCGAACATAAAGCACCACACTCACACACCACACACTCGCACACACGGTCAGGTGGTCTGGTCTGGTCTCTGCATTGCGCATAGGTGGGTGGGTGGCTTTTTGTAGGTGACAGCGATCAATTACTCTCAAGTGCCGGTATGCTATATGCTATATGCATGTGTGCGTGGAGGCACGTCTTTGCGCCCATTACGATGTAAATATTTGCTCATGTCGTGTCGTCGGCGGCGAGTGGCGCCACCGTCATCGTCGGATGTGTGTGTGTGGCGCTCGCTGATTAATGACATGACTACTATGTGATGTGCTTGATGTGCGTGATGCGTGACGTCGCCGGTCGTTGCGGTGCGGATCTCGCGGGTGTTATCAGCAGTGCTGATGTCAATGCTGAACTATTTTCAGCCCAGCTAGGCTATGCTCTCTGCTCAACCGTGCTCTGCTGGGTGTTCTAGAAATTTGTCACACAAACGACAAACGATGATACGCAAGACCCATCCGAAATGTGCCACACGTTACCAGCTGTGTAAAGTGTCTCTCGGATCTCTCGGATCGCACGCTTCGCAATGGGTGACACGCATTTGTTGCGTGCTGGTGGTTTCACACGCTTTCAGACAGCACACCACGACAATAGGGCACACACACAAGCGCGCATATGGAATTGACGCATTTCACCTGTGCGCACTCAAACACAATGGTGAAGGTGCTGGCTGGTGTGCTATAAAAATTACGCGTCCCATTTGACGTCAGTATGTGCTCGCAATCGTCGGCCGCACAATTGTGCGTAGGTGCGTAATGCTTTTACACGCCTATCGTGTGTCGCTTTCAGCTGATTGATAAAGATGGAGATCGCATTGCACCGGGCGACTGTGAGCATGTGTGCTGGTTATTTCCGCCTCGTTAAGCGCGTCACCGCGCCCGATAACAATTAGAGGAACACCGCCGCATTTACGCGCATCGAGCGGAATGCATGCGCATAATGCGTAAAACAGTTATTATTAGATTTCAGGCACGTGAATGCGCGATGCGGGAGTTCTACACCATATTTCTATTGGTGTCAGCAGCGATAGCGCGCACACAGTTTACACGGTTCACACACTCACGCACAGCGCGAGCATATTTATTATGTTGGACGAGTCGCCCGCACGTTCGACTCTGGAAATCAACCGCAATATAATTGTTCCACAGTCACATAGTACACACTATACACTAAACAGCATTGTGCTTTGTGCTGTAGACTGACCGAGACCGACGACTGATTGTTTTCAATTACCGGCTTGGTCTGTGATAGCGAAATTTAATATCATAACCCACTCGTACACGCATACTAGTAAGCACATACGCGGTATCGGAAGGAAGTGAGTGTTGTGTTTGTGCGTGAGTGTCGCTTGAATACTCAATTTATCATAGTCACGCGATTTGGTGAAAGGTCCGGTCATTGGACGGTGTTTAGTGGAGCTATTCAATGAATTTGTTCCATTGCGTTTTCCATATTAACTTTGTATTTATGAACATTGTCCGTAAAATGTGATTATCAAACAGACACCAGTAAGCATCGAATGAATAATGTCTGTTGTCCGTTTTATTCATATGGTCCTTCGTGCCGGAAAACGATTTCACTGCGAAATTCTTCAAAATAGCTAGAAACATTTTCTACATTCAAATTACTAATTATATGCAACGGAAATACTATACAATGATACGGGAATACGAAAAAATATACACACTCACCTGATTCTGATCCGCAAACTTTCTCTTCATTTCCCTCCAGCAATGGGAACTGTGCGTGCTGAGCCACCTCAAGTGGGACATCTCCACCGTCACGCCGCTCGACTTCCTCGAACTCCTGCTCATCCGCTTGCCCATCCAGAACAAAAAGTGCCCGGACGTGAACACCGACAAGATCCGGAAGCATGCGCAGGCGTTCATCTCGCTGGCCGCTCGTGGTGAGTAAAAGTAGCATGAAATATTGCTGGCAATTTATAGGGCCATTTGTCTCAATCGGAGAATCGCGCGCTGTTGATGTCAAAACGAAACGATATGCGTATTCATTCATTGATTCTGCGCATGCGCGAGACAACCGTGCGAAACCGACATACCATTCCATTCCATTCGGCGTTGCCGGTAGGATGGTAGGTAAATAAATTGTAAGCGATCGTCGTCGTCGGCATCAAGGTCAGACCGATCGATGAGCGTGTGACGATGAAAAAACAGTCACAGCCCAAGCAGCCATTGAAGGCATTCAAATAAATTAAATATCAATAAAGCGATCACGTTTTGGGGTGAGACACTCGGAGACACACGCTTGTGAATACTGCTGGTCTCTTCGGTTGGTGATCGACCGGTGTTTGGTGTCTTCGGTGTTTTGTGTCACACGAGCTCCGACAGAACGCGACTCATGTGCGGAATTTTGATTAGCTGGAGTACCGCCACACATTTTTCGTCGATGCCGACGACCCAAAACATTGCAAAATCGCCGGCCGGTGCGGTGCGATGGTTTATTGTAATTATTTCGCTCGGAATAATTTTATGCGCGCCGGTTTTGTGTGCGGAATGCCCCGGCACCACACACATTTATTGTAAGCGGCTGCTGATGATGATCTCTCGTTTCCGACCGTCGTCGTTCGCGCCCCGTTTTCGGTTTCGCAGAATTGCGTTGCATTGCGCCTTGCGTCCGCTCCTCCGCCAAAGCGATTCGTCTTTTAATTATGAATAATGGCCGGGCGATTTGTCCGACTGTGCGCGCTCCAAAGCGACGAGGACGTCGTGGCGCATGGACTGACGTTGAGCGCCATCGGAGAAAAAAATGCAGGCGCTCCGCGCGGAGAATGACAAATAGCCTCACCTCGCATACACGCACACACAAATCGGTCGTCGGTTGCCGTTGCCACATGCAACATTGTATATTGCAACATGCAACATGCATTTGGCGCAAATGTCCTCTGCGGTATTTTTCGCCAGTTTTGTCCGCGTTTTTTCCGCCTGCTGATTTGTCTGCCTGCCGCGAGGCTTGTTGTTAATTGTCGGCGGTGCGAGAAAAAAACTGGATCGAAACTGGCCAAGTTGCCGAGACAGATCAACAAGACATTCCACACACACAGACATGACACATGTGTGTGTCGTATGTTTTGGCCGTTTGTGTGTGGCTGGTTAAAAGCCCTCCAGACCCCGTCACGCCGCTTGTGGTCGGCATGTCCTCTCGAGATGCGCGAGATGCGTTTTTTTTTATGTTGTCTGCAGCACATAAGCACATACAGACAGTTTAGCACGCAGTCCGAGTCCCCCCATTCAGACTTTCGAGCCGCGCGTTGATGCTGCGAGTGATGCTGACCCAGCGCGCGCGAATCCTTAATGATTTCATTTGCCCTTTAAAAATAAGACGCATGTGCACATATGCGCGGACTTGCTGAGTTGCGCCGGTTGTCGGTCTCTGGCTCGCCGCGCGCTTGTTTTATTATGGCGCTGCTGCGTGCGGGAATAAAAATGCGTTCGCACGATATGTCTTCGTAAGAGCTCGCGCTCATATGTGCGCTCATATGTGTGTGGTGATGATGCTGCGCTGCGGGTCATTGTTTAACAAATGTGCCTGCGTGTGCGGCGCTCGACGACGAGCGCGAATGATGATGGTCGTGTTGTGTTGGTGGATGGTGCGCTCGCGCATTCGAGTGAATTGAGTGCTGCGACGGCCGCGGCGCAAATGTGCGAATCCCAACCGACGAACCGCGCGACGCACTGAAATCATAAGCGGCGCGAATAAGACGCGGTTTTTCTACCTACCGCGCGCGCGCGCGCGAGGCGAAGTCGTCGCCGCCGCCGCCGCGTCTCTGTGTAATATGTGTTTATTCATTCTCGCGGGTTCGATCGCCCGGTATTCGCGTGCTGCTCATCGAACACAGCGACCACCACAATGCAATATGATGTTGTGCTCTTCAAGTGTAAGCTTTTCATAGTTGTGACATGGATATCTGTCCAAGAATTTCGCCGATAACTTGATACTATTTTTTTTAAGTCACGAACGTCTTCTACACATTTTTATGTTGCCTTCGCTCATATTTGGTACAACTTTAAGCTGGATATATATATATTTTGTTAATAGCTTGATCATAAAGTGTTCTTTTATGTTCCAACATTGGCCAACTACGCTGACACAAGGTAACACACTGCGCACCATATTCGCGCAGCCGCTCAACAGTTTACCTTGGGCGGTGGCACGGCGGTGGTCGCGTGCTGGGCTTAAGCCGTGACGCGCCAGTGCGCTCAGGTAAACTTGAGCGCACGCGCGCACGTGCTCTGTGGATGCTGGGGGGACCCGCTTCGTCTGCTGATGCTGTGACGACCGTCGTCGCTTCGCTTACACTACGCGCACTACGATGTGTGCGCGCGTGAGAAAACATCACGTTAATTGAACACAAATATTCTGCGCGACGGCGGCGGTGATTTTCTGTGCCCATTTACGTGCGCGCGCGCGCGCCGATTTATTCCGACGCGCAACACGCACGAAGCCCTCAGACCTCAGACACTCCGGACGGCCAGACACTCTAAGTATGCGACAAATAGGATGCGCTCCTGTGGCTAGTATGCAGCAACATGTGTATAGCATATATTCACGCGTCTGCATATTTGCACAATGCGTTCGAACGCGCGTGCGTGTATTGAATGATGTCGGCGGTGTTGGTGGTGGAATGTGCATACGCAAATAAACGTGCGTACCTGTGCGAGCATTGCGCATATACTCCACTCCATCATGTTTGCGTTCCATTGGGACGGAAGTCCAACATGCGTGCGTGCGTGCGTGCGCAGGACCTTGACTGCGATCGCGCAAGCACGCACGCACTCACTCGACCGGCACTCAATGGTCAACATTTCAATGGAATTCTGTGCGGCGTGCGTGCGTGCAAAGAATGTGTTTCGTCGCACGCGCACGCGCACCTCTTGCGCGACTCCGACGACTGTGAGACTGTGCGGATGATTTGCATTCGCGACGAGATAGTCTGCGTCGTAGGCCTTTTATCGGCCTTGGATTTTCGCACCGCACTCTGGCGTGGCCTTCGTGCCGGCCGGCGCGACTGCGAAATACAGCCGATCGAATATGGCATAGTAATAGTCTAGCATAGTAAAGCATATTGTAGCATATAGTAAAGCATAAAAACATGATACATATTTATGCTTCACGTACATTCATCAACATGTTCATTCGATTTCCTTGCGCTGTCAAATAATTCTTATGTCCGCAAAGCAAAAACATAGTGTAGCATAAATACAGTGGATAACACATGATTCAACATGAGAACTGATGACGTTGATGATGATGATGACAAGGGCTTTTGTTCATTTAACAAAACTTTAAATTTCAACGAATGTCTTCTTTTGCATAGTTGTACGCACATTCAACACCATTTTGATTCAACTCCTTCGCCTCATTCCCGCAGAACACAACTTCTACATGTTCTCCGCCAGCACCATCGCGGCTGCCAGCATTGCGGCCTCGCTGAACGGCATGAACTGGCACATGCGCACCGGCATCCAGAGCGCCGAGCTGATGCGGCGGCTGACCGCCCTGACCGGCGTAAAACAGGTAAGAACTGGCACCCAGCTCCATTCAGCAATGTAACGACTATTTTTGAACGCGATATTCAAATCGAAGCGATTGTGTGAGAAGAGAAGCGAGTCTCACCCTGAGAAGGATGACTCATCCCGCATCAGCATACATTGTCGCCAGACGGCCAGATGTTGAGGCCAGCAAAAAGATGACAAAAAAAAAACACGAGCGGAGACGCTAATCAGTTCGCGTTCGCCGCGTTCATTCAGAATGTGGGGGCCTCGCACTTTGGTGGTGGTTGCTTTTCTGCTGCCACACATGTTTCGCATTTAAATCGCCAAATTCGCGAGCACGGTCGCATACCAATTGTGCGAGCGTCTGCAAACGGCGGCTGCGGCGGCGGCGACGTTTTGTTGCCGCACGCGGCCTGCATGTGTGACAATGCGCCAACACAGTGCAACGCAGTGTCGTCTGCGCTGCGCTGCGTGCGTGCACGTTCGTTTTTTGTGCATGCACGCGGAGACGGCGGCGGATGCGCGCGCTGCGAATTGAATGAAATGCTCGCGCATACCGCTCGCGATGAGAAAGAACCGCCGAACATACAGTATAATTCCCGGGCCATATGTGGTGCAACAATTGGGGGGGCCGGAAAGTTGAGTCAAATGTACCTAGCATAAATCACTCTCCTTTTAACAAGCTTGTAAGTTATTTTATTGTATATTGTTCCGACTACCCGTATCCGTCCCTTTTAAAACCTTGTAAGATATTTTGAGACCTTTCAAGTTCTTTTAAGGCCACGTAACTAGCTTATTAGCCCTTTTTAGACCTTGTAGAGACCATTGAAGACCTTGTAAGTAGCAAGTTAGATAACTTGCTTATTATTCCATTTAACACCTCGTGGCTAGAACATTAGCTTGGTAATAAACATTATAATTTACTACCTGCATACAAAATTAGCGGGTCGGGGCCCTTATCGAAAGCAACCCGTTTATTGTAAAAAGACATTGAATGTATCAAAAAAACGATTAAATGATATGACATTTCCCCCATACATTTTCGGCATCCCAGAGTGAGTGTGATGTTGCACTCTGTCCGCATGGTGTTAACTCTAACGGTCACAGGGCTCAAAGTGCACGATCAGCAGCAGCAGCAGCATCGTCGGCAACGGCATCGCTATAATTATAAATTTCGGTCTCGCTGCTGCTTGCGATTCTGCTCCCCACCAGCTCTCAGTGGTGGTGGTTTTGCATGCGTGCACGCACGCTCGCGTCCGCCGCGTCCGCCAAACTTGACGCGTCGTTTCCTTTTACCACACACACGAACACGCACGCTGCGTGCATAAACGAGCACACAGACGCAGACGCACGCAGACCGGGGGGATTTGCACAGACACCCTGTGCGTGCAGGCCTGCATTTGCGTGCCCTGATAACCGCACGCCAAGCCAAACCAACGGCGGCGGCTGTCTCGATTCAGACTTAATAGTTGAAATGGACTGAACATGTTTCCCGTGAAACTTGTTTGCATTTCTAGGACCGTTCATATTACCTTTCCTGGCCTTTTAGAATGTATTTTCCTCATTCCACGAATCTATGTTGACACGTTAAAACGATAAAAATGACATGCCTTTTACGGACGGAAATCATTCTTTGTGTACAAAAACGTACCTCCTTCCACTTCACAAATGTTGGTACTTTTGGACCTTTTGCGAAAGATATTATGTTTTAAAATATGGGTACGAAGAAGCTATTTTAAATATGAAAACATTTAAATATTAATAAAATACTTACACTTGAAATGCTCTTCAAAGGCTTCACGTTTACAGTCTGCCGCCATTCATCACATCGCATATGTGTTGGTTCTTGGTCTGTGTGCCACACGTTTTTTGCATGTGCCGCGCGGACTAAACGAAGACTGCACCGACGCCAATGCACCGACGACGGCATGCTCGCTCGCATGCATGTCACTAGTGTGTGTCTGAAATTTTATTTATGACGTATTTAAGTTGACGGTGTCGGCCAGAGTGCGTGCGTGCTTACATGCAAGTCCGCATGTGCATTCGCATAATGCGCATGTGTGCGTGAGCATCGTGGGTTGTTTTTTTGGTCCGCATTCGCACAACCACCGAGTTGTTGCTTGTGTGTGCGATACTCGCCGTGTGTGTGCGATACTATAAATATAATGCACATGACATAGCATCACGCATCACACACACACACACACACGCGAGCTCATCACGACGACGGTTTGCGACCGTTTGGACCCCGGAGTCGTCCGTCGTCGTGTGTCGCCGACGCGCGTGTGTGCGGTTTATTATGTCGAGTGTGTGTCATGTGTCTGTGTGCGTGTGTGTGTTTTTGCAATGAGCGTCTGCACGCTTGCACGCTTGTATCAATGAGCGGTGGTGGTGGCGACGGCGGCGGCGGCATCGCGGTTATCACATGCACACACATGCGCGCATATGCGCACGCATGCCGAGTCGTTTTGCGTGCACATTAACAGCTGTTTGCGTTTGCGCGTTGCTGGCTTGCGTTGGCTCGTCGCGGTTGACGTTGGGCGCGTCTGTCTGTGAGTGTGTGTGTGTGTGTATGTTGCGATTTGCGGTTGAATGAAATCACGACGACGCGTGTGAGCGCTGGCAAATGTGTGCGTGTGCGTAGTGCGAATGTGTGCACGCGCAAGTTGTCGCGCACACTGTTTTACAACTTCCTCTCGCAGTTGGGCGGCTGATCGGGTGCGTTTATGACCCTGTGAACGACCGGGCAAATTGTGTGTCGATTCACACGCGCACGCGCGCAATGTCGCCCGAAATGTCACACGGGATAACCCGTGGACCCCGGATCGTTAGGTGCGCGAAAGTGGAGGGTCAGGGGTCAGCGGAGAAAATTACAAAATAATCAAATTTTAATGTAGCTTATCGCTTATGTTTGCATGCTAATCAGTGAATGTTTAGGAGATAGATGTTACTTTTTGGGGTCATTATCACCAACATGTTAGACGGGATAACCTGGACCCAGCGGTTCGGCGGGGTCCAACCAAACACTTTATTTGAATATTTGTCGAAAAAACGAACATTTATAGCTCAACTATATATTTCATCTACAAGAGAGGTCGAGAACATCGCGGGTTGTAGCACCATTTTTTTAAAATTACATACTTACACAAAGTATATCGCGCTATATGTGAAATCTAGGCAGTGGGAGTTGAAAAAATATTTAAATTCAAGAGGAATAACGAAAAAAAAAGTAAAAGTAACATCAATCTCCTAATCTCTCACTAATTTCCAAACTCGATCTTTGCAGTATTTATTTCGAAGGACAGACTAGATTCATTAAAAAATATGTTTTTAGCAAGCAACAACAACATGCATCGGGCAATCTTATTATTGGTTGCTATTTTTGCGCCAGAGCGGCCTTATTTTCGTTCAACATATCTTAAAACTGTGAGTGAAATGCTGTGTTTATATGCTAATGTAGTTTTTCATCTTATTCGAGTAATCTACTACTTCCAACATGTTATTTCTATTGAATTTCGCGTGATTGTGACAAAATGATCAATTGTTCTAATTTAAAAATAAAGAAATTAAAAATTATTGTGATTCCACATCTTACTAACGCAATCCCATTCATCATCTCTCCCCACGCACAGACCTTCCTCATCTCCTGCATCGCCCAGATGGAGGCCATCTTCGAGCAGCAGCTCCAGCAGCAGATGCTCATGCCTTCGCCCTATCTGCTCAGCATCACCGCGCAGAACATTCCCGCCGCCGCCGCCGCCACATCGCCGCCCAATGACGTCAAGTGCCAGCACCCGGCCGCCATCATGGCCGCACCAGTCCCAATTCCCGCCCAACACTACCTCCATAGCAGCATAGCTCAGCCAGCCACCGAACTCGCCGAAGAGGCCTTCGAATCGCAGCATCAGCAGCACCAGCACCTGGATGGTGGCATGTCCAATGCCGCCACGTTGGCCGCTCAGTTTCGCGGCTACACCGAACTGATCTGCGACGAGGAGGACTACGTGGACGACAGTCTGTTCGCTGCCAGTCCGCTGCCGCCGAAGCGCGCTAGATCCTCTTCGTCTTCATCATCCGCCTCCTCTTCTTTAGCCGGCGACGATGACGACGATGATCACAAAAACGATCATAAAAACGGCGGAAGTGCTGGCGGCTGCGGCGGAGGCGGCAACAACGCCAACATCTGTTCGGCCGACAGCGATGGCATCGCCTCGCCGGGCGCCACATCGTCGACGGCCGGCACGCCAACGGAGGAGGCGAATGCGACGTACTAGATTCGCAGCAAAAGAACTAAACAGTTGGGCGGCAAAGGCGGAGGCAGAAGGCGGAGGCGGACGGGTGGAAGGTTAGTAGGTGCTAGGGACGCGTTGTAACTGTAACGAATTGAGCGCGGAAGAAGAGAGGGTAGTACTAGAACGAGGGTCGTACTAGATGAAGAAGGTGGGCGGTTTGGTCTTTGGTCTTTTCGGACGAGCGAACACTTTTCGCGCGATGTTTTGCACACAACTCGTACGAATGAGCGCTCCAAATGCTGGCCATTCCGGAGAACGAATTCGTTGGCAATTGTGTGTGTTACACTTTGATGACTTGGCGAGTGTTGAAAATGCTTGCACATTCGGGTAGGCTCTCACGGTCACGACAAAACGACGGCCGAAACGAGCGCATTTGATTTTCTACGCACGCATTGACACAGAGACACGCACAAAATCACCGAGTGCCGCAACATGCGCCGCATAATCATGCATAAGTGCGTGCGCAATCGTGCCGCCGCACGCTCGAATGGTTCAGGTGCGTGAGTAACGAGAGCACGCACAATATGCAACCCAACCGAACCGAAGTCGAGTGCGGCCTCTGAATTTTACGATTTACGAAATTTGCATTGAATAACCACCAAACTAAACCACATATTATTTTTTATATCTTTTTCAATTTTATTTTTTATTTGGCCTCTGAGTAGTAGTAGATGGGTAGATGGGGGCGTGTCACCGAGAGTGGTGTATACTAGTTATTACAATAGGTGACTAAAGCTCGCGCATACGTGTAGATATAGTTCTTTGAAAATTTATATGCAAATTTATATTAATCCAATGTTCTTTTTTTAAAAAGAATTAGTCGTTTCAACTCATTCTACCTACAGTAAAACATGAAAAATGCGTAATATTACAATTGATATGTTATGATTTTGAAAATGTGAATTAGAGGCGATTGAAGAATTTTTTATAGTGCTTTTTGATGACTGAATTTACACGCCCGTTCCAACAGCAGTGAGGTAGTCGAATGTCGGAAAAGGGTGGGTGTTGTGTGATTGTGTGTGTGTGTTTGTGTGTGTCTGATTTCGCATGTGTTTGCACTGCCAACTTGAATGACTTCCATTGATTCGGAACCATGAATGAATGAACCGAGGGCCGGAAGGAAACAAGCGCTAATGCTCATCGTGTGCTCGTGTCTGCAGAAAATCCGGCGTCGTCGTCGTCGTCTGTTGATAAGCGAGCGATTAGTTTCGATTGCACAGCGAGAAAAAAACGACATCAAGAGTTCGAGTGTGAGCACTCAATGTCATACAATTTGTGTGTTCGTTCCGAAAAGATAAAGACCAATCGCGATGAGGATGATGATGATGACACGGATGTCGATGATGATGATGGTGGCCGATGAGAAGACCGTTCTGTAAACTAGCAACATAGTTTTTAAAATGCGTATCTAATAGTAATAATCCAGTCATGACTTAACGTAATAGAACCACCCAATCCAACAAACAAATTCACCGATCACCACCACCCATCCACCCCTCCATAAAAAAACATGCCCCCAACAACAACAACCACAACAACAACCACACCAACTCACAGCCGATACAGTACTGTAATAATTCAATAGTTCAACCACAATCAATCTCCATAGAATAATAGTTTTTTTTATTTTATATAAATAGCCTGGAACACCCACATTTTTTACATATATTTTTTCATCAACCACTACACCGCACCACTGCCCATACACACATACAGAGAAACAACGATTTCCTATGTTACGCATTTATCGAGAGTTTGTTACTTGTATACAAAAGCGAGCGAGCATTCGTGCTGGATTTTTTTTAATGATATGAAATACAATATTCTATATTTTATTTTATATTATATATGGACGAATCACACACATGCACACATGCACCGATACCCCGATTTATACGATATTAAACGACGACGATCGAGCAGAGAGAAACACACACACAAAATGTATGCAAATGCGTCACGAATGCGATATTCCCGTTCGGCATGATGCACATGAGATAGAGACACATACACACACATACAATACTATTCGATATAATCGTATATTTAAATGCACAGTCTGTACAAAGAAAACACCACATGCACCCGCACAAAATGAAACGAAAAACACAGCAAAATGTATAATCTCTACGTACACACACACCAGCACACACACCCGCACACCCGCACATCTTATATATAAAAATATTTCATACTTCTTATTATATAACAAAATATATAGATTTGGTTCGATTGTGTTCAATACAGGAAAGTACACACACACGTTCAACAAAGTATGTAATCAATTTCACACAAAGAAACACAGAAAAACACTCGCACAAGCACACAACATACAAAACAAAAAAGAATACGCTTATTTATTTTGAAAGAAAATAAAACGAAAATCCACCCCCACACACACACACCAACATGAAAACGCACATACACACATCGTTACATCGAAAATACCGCCGTTGAATGAATTAGAATTGTTCCGAATTAGCTACTACTAAAATAGTTACACACACACGCATATTATATCCACACGCACACACATTTATTTTCTAAACCGTTAATGTTTTCGTTTTTATATATCAAATTCGTTGGATCCCATCATATTTCTCTGTTACTCACATTTAACATTTAAACCATGTACATATTAATACCTACACACAAAACAGTTCAATTTCGCGCACTCGCACACAAATGAGTCGCCGAAACCACAGAAAAAGCGACGATGACAACGACGACAATCACGCACACACAATATACTATATTTAATCTGAACTGTTTGTGACGCAAAAAACAAAAACCAAGCACCGAATATTAACGCAACGCGCTTCACGAAACGGCAAAAATTTAATGCGACGCGTACGTTTTATTATTTCGATTCAATTACACACACACGTACGTACCACGTATGTGGTACATCATCTCTAGCCGATAGACACACACACGCGCGGATGCATATAAGAATGAAATATACATACGTTGAACAGAGCGAATCAAAGAAGCGAACGAAATTGAGTTTCATTTTTGCATTTGAGAAGAAAAACGGTTGCGACTTAGGAATAATAACACTTGTATGGATTCCCATTGATCTGCAATACCGACGCGTAATACGCGTAAGCGTTACGCTCGAGGCGATGGCGCTTCGATCGCCGAGGTGAAATGCCAACCCAACAACGTCAGTGTTTATTTTTTTGCACGGCGCTTGTGGATTTCGCTTAGACACGTCCCCGAATCTTTCTCGCTGCTGTAATAAAACACGTAGCTTCCGGGCTGAATTGCGACCGGAATCCTTGACGCGAAGGACCAGCGACCAGCGTCGAATTGAGCAGGTAGGTTTGGGAGGTGGCCAAAAGAGTGTGAAGCTGAGGAAGACTAATCGGCATCGCCTTGGATCTTGACTGTGCGTGCACCTGTGTGCACTGTTGTTGTAGGCGTGTTTTGTGTTGTGTTGTCGTTTCGATAATAATGTTTTCTACTCTGGTGAGTTGCCCAATTTTTGAACAGTGGATTTGGAAGCTGCCTAGCCTAGTATAGGATTATATGTTGATTGGTTCCGCCTGGATATTGGTAAACCTATACCTTCATAAACAAGGTTCAAGAAAAATAACTCGATCAAAGACACAAATAACACGATTGAAACTTGATAGTATTTTCACAAAATTTGCAAGGTGTTTTTGCGATTTCTATCACAAAATTTTTTCGAGCATTTCGAGCAATTCTCGATGATGCTAAATCCGCTTCTCATCACGAATTTGTTTCGAACTACGATCGTAGGAAATTAATAACAAAGTGAAATAACGGCATTTATCGGCTTTTCGTAATTCCTTTTATGAAGTGCTTCGACAAAACTGGACAGATATTAAAAGTCTCAGGCAATCGATCAGGCCTTCGATGTTTTTTTTTCGAAATGGTCTCATACATTACCGTATTTTTTCACAGCACAACACCTGAATTTT